>CM024695.1:24606239-24906757 GCA_014182845.1 Corymbia calophylla
TCGACCTAATGTCCCAATCACAAAAATGGAGGGTTTGGTGGACCTTATCGCGAATGTGAAAAGGACATCCACCAAGCCCTAATTATTGTCCTTCCTTCGATCTAAAACGGCAAAAGCATCGATCGGCCTTTAAGTTGGTCGTGGCTTTATTATACGTCACAATTTAGGACCACTGTGCATTCAGGGACCTTGCTTCATCGAAAAGAGACGAAAGTCAGAATAGTCATAAAGGGGAAAAAGCAAAGCATGGAATCTCAAGATTTGAGAAGCACCATGGAATCGATTCGGCAATCAATTTTGTCGAACTAATGGATATTATTCTTTTCTCCCTCTTTTCATGTTTGTATTGTCAAGCTATGTGTTCGAAAAATATAGTAAGCATTTGAAATTAACAATTTTTTACTGCAACAAATCAGCTTATAGATTTTAGTAAAATATCTCCGTCAAAGTGCATCATCACTTCACTTGAGCCATGTGCGCAAATAATTGCAGGGTCCTCGGTAACTCTCTTCTTTAAATTTCGGCAAATTTCCTAGGGTTCTCCAACAGACGATGAATTAAGAAACGCAAGAAATGCAAAGTTGGCGGCACGGATGCAATTAACAAGATATAGCCCCGCAGCGCCAAAGGTACATGCAACACGTGCTCCACTGAATAATAGAAATACCCCAATCGGTGAAATCTCCAGCAAGAGTTTGGAAAATCTTCGAGATTAATAGCTACCTTTTTTTAAAAAAAATTTATAATGACATGGTGAGTCACACTGATGATATCCATGGCAGCTAGAGTTTCTGCTGGGAGAGAACGAATAAGAAAGCCTTCTAATAATTCAAAAGTATAAGTGATTATTTGATATATCGATCAGTTCTATTAGTTGATAAATTTGGATACTCGACTCACATATCTCCACGTGTTTTTTTTTTTCAACACAAAAGTGTCGAAGTCGCCTTTAGAAAAAACCCTAATTTACTCATGACACAAACATATGTGCGTATAGTGCCTTTTAATTGAATAATTAATGGAGACAACTACCTATGAGTCTTTTCCTTTTTATGGAGGCAAGCATCTAAGACGCGTGAATGCTGGTTATTACTATTCATATTAAGAGGGCCTCTAGCATCATGACCCAAAAGATGAGAAAAGTGAAAGATTCCTTTGAATAGACAAAGGCACATGGACCATTACTTGTGGGTGCGCACGGAAAACCCACCTCTCTTTTCCCACTAAGGGAATTAAGCGGCATTCCTACTCAAAGCTTCGATCTTAGAAAGTGGTTTTAAGCCTCGTTTACGTCGAATTCTTTAAAATTATGTGAATAGAGAAAGTTAAAGCGGACAATGACTGATCTTGTGTGGAGTGGGTGTTCTTCTGCCTTGATATGCTTTGTTCGGGGAGCACAAAATAGCCTTTAACAAAGATGGGTGATATAGTTTATTGATGATGTGGGATATTTTTGAATAATTATATGTGTAGAGACCGTAATCATAAGGGTCCATGGTGATTTTCAGTACCAACAGTTGTTTTCCAACCTTGAAGCACATTTATTACCATTTATATGGTGTAGACCCAGAAAGATATTACCAAAAAAATAGGGGTTGGCCTCAAATTCCTAGCAGATAAACAATACAGATTGATGTCTTTATCACTCTTGAAATTTAGTGCACCACAACGTTTGTTATATGGTTAGGGATAAAGATAGTGTCAATGACAAAATTGATGTGCAAGCCCACTCTATTATCAAAAGTCTTTCGGCCTATCATTTTAGTTATCATAATTATTTGAAAGCGATCACTTAAATTACAACGACGATTGAGCTTACTTGAAAATCTTATGTGGAATTTTTTCGTATGTTGAATCATTAAAATTCACTTATAAAAAAAAAGAATATTTCAAATGCAATTTAAGACAACAGCGTTTTGAGACCAAATCTTGCCTCCAAGTCGAGGATTTGGAGTTCAATTAGGCCGCAATGCAAGCCCTAACGCAATCCTCATCACGCCTCACCTCGTTCTCCTTCGAACATCTTCAATTAGTGCATCAAACATGAAATTGTATGCACTTCCAACCAGTATGCTTATCTATTTACTCGTGTTTTGATGTTGTTTTACAATTTAATAGGATATCGTAAGTGAAATATTTAAATTGAGAAGATCTAAATTTCACGATGTGCATATGTCATCGGAATTAGCAATCCTGGCCTTTCCATCGTTGGCTGCAACAATAGGCAAGGCTCCATATGAAATTCGATATGGAGTCAAATCATAATTCAAGATGAGAGGGAAAGAAGATAAAAAAAGGGATCTCTTTCTCCATGCCCAGTTATGCATCTTTGGAAGCTATGAAGTCCGAAGAAAATAGAAAAGAAAAATAATTAGCCAACAATGGGTCTGGACATAATAGCAACCATTATTATCTTTCTCTAAGATGCGGCCGTTGAGATATAGATCTTTTTTTATGAATTAAATTAAAATAATTTTTCAAGTGATCCGAACCATCATTACATCCAGTCAAACCCATTTTTACGCAACAAAAAAAACTTAATTCAGTGAATTATGAGCCAATTTGGATATTTAATTACGCCCTTCACCATGTTCTTGATGTAAGATTTATTATGCCTAATCCCTTTAGACAGGCACTTCCAAAAGAACAAAACAAACTAGAATGGACTATTTGGATTCACTTTCATCTTTTGCTTTACCCTTAATTAAAGCCTTACAGATAATATATTTTGACTTTTCTTAAGTCCAAAGGCCATAAAACTTTCACGACATTGGCATGTAAAATCACATATAATTTTTTTATTTTAATTTCACCTGGAAAACACTTCTACCTCTTGCAAAAAACTCTAGTTTACGGTCTCTAGATTTGTATATGAAAAGTGCAAGAAAATGACTAATTTGCATTTGCAACTCAGTAATTTCTCGGCTGTTCCCTGGTAATACGTGAAAGATAAAAAGTGAACTACAAAAAGCGAACCATATGCTCATGTCATGGTCAAACATCGTTGACTAAAATTGGGTCTACCGGAAGTTACCATCAATTATTTTATTCCCCAGCTCGATGACAACTCATCAAGAAAACGACTACTCAACATCAGATGCACGGATTCTTAGATACGCAGGGTGGTATTTATATATGGGGTCGATAATTTACTAATCTAGAGAAAGCAATAATTACTTAATAATGCAACACCATATCCTCCTCGTCCCTACTCCCTCTAAGTTCTCATTTAAGACATAGGTATTTAGACATACAAAGTCACACGTAACCCTAATTCAACGAATGGCTTACACATATCATAAATATGTTTCAATCTCTACATGTCGAGGATTGATGCAGGTCATCGATTATCAAGCAATATATGATATCCCGATACTCAACCTTAATGTTTTTCGACACGCCGAAGACCGAAATCATGGACTCAAAATGAGAAATCTCCAGAGAAAATTTTTCGTCCTCTTGCGCTCTACATACCTTTGGAAACGCATGCTGTCCTGGAAACGCATTTTGTCCATGCGCAAGGAGATGCATAAACGTACTATCGACCTAATGTCCCAATCACAAAATGGAGGGTTTGGTGGACCTAATTGCGAATGTGAAAAGGAGATCCACCAAGCCCTAATTATTGTCCTTACTTCGATCTAAAACGGCAAAAGCATCTATCGGCCTTTAAGTTGGTCGTGGCTTTATTATACTGCACAATTTGGGACCACTGTGCATTCAGGGACCTTGCTTCATCGAAAAAAGAGACAAAAGTCAGAATAGTCATAAAGGGGAAAAAGCAAAGCATGGAATCTCAAGATTTGAGAAGCACCATGGAATCGATTCGGCAATCAATTTTGTCGAACTAATGGATACTATTCTTTTCTCCCTCTTTTCATGTTTGTATTGTCAAGCTATGTGTTCAACAAACACAGTAAGCATTTGAAATTAACAATTTTTTTACTACGATAAATCAGCTTATAGATTTTAGTAAAATATCTCCATCAAAGCGCATCATCACTTCACTCGAGCAATGTGCGCAAATAATTATAGGGTCCTCGGTAACTCTCTTCTTTAAATTTCGGCAAATTTCCTAGGGTTCTCCAACAGACGATGAATTAAGAAACGCAAGAAATGCAAAGTTGGCGGCACGGATGCAATTAACAAGATATAGCCCCGCGGCGCCAAAGGTACATGCAACACGTGCTCCACTGAATAATAGAAATACCCCAATCGGTGAAATCTCCAACAGTGCATGGGTTTGGAGTACGGGGGGACCGTAGTAGCCATTGGGGTCTGTGTACTGGGGTAATAGCTGAAGAGAGAGAGAGGGCGTGGAATCCGACGCAAGGAAGGGAGTCGTCCGCAATACGCACACACGGGGCGGGCCTCTGCATGAAATCCTATGAACAAGCGCAAGAGAGATTACGAGGTTTTGATAATAATAAGGTTGAAAAAAACAATTGACAAAACTTCGATGTTTGAGATCAATGTTAAGTGAATACACATGTTCTGTACGGTAGTGCCTCGGTCTCCAAGGTGTACGCGCCAGCGATTTTGAAGTTATATGTGTTTGATAATACAAGGCGGGACGAAAGACGCCGCGTCCGATCCTAACAAACGTGCCTTGTACCTCCCTTTCATTAATCCCCCGACATTATTAAAAATTAATTTCGCTAATTGAAACTAAAAGAAAATTCCAATGAAGCTCAAAGTCCCCAAAAACAAAGGACATTTCGAAAAAAAAAATTATAAGAATCCTTGGAAGTCGAGCCCCCCCCCTCCTTAATGGCATGCTGAGGGGGACGGCCAATTGCATGGTGTGCGTGGAAGTAGAAAACGACATCTTTTAGAGAGAGGTCTCGGTGCCATGGACTAGGACAAGGGTCGGTAGTGACAATGATGGAAACCATCCTTGACATGCGCATGATGTGTCAACTAGGGTCTTCGAAGAGAAAATAATGGCTTTTCTTTTGTCGATACGCTTGTTAAATCAAAAGGGGCTAGAGAGCTTTAGAAAAAGAAGCAAGAGGAAGAAAAGGAAAGGCATCATGGGAAAGTGTTCTGGAGTGTCGTGATTGAGCTCATGATCCTCGGTCCAATGAGGCGAGGACACCAGCAAAAGACACGGTAGCCATCAACCCACGAAAGATGCCTTGTGAGAGTTTAGAGAGGAGGAGGAGGAGAGGAAAAGACAGCAAGTCAGGTTCAAAAAGGTAGGAGAGAATCTGACCTCCCACATCACATGTGGTTGAAATGCTCACAGATGCTTACAAATGGGAAAAGATTCGTGCCCCCATCTCTCTCCTTGTCACTAGCCCCTTCTTTTTCCATTTATAGTAAGAGCTCCTTTTCTCAGTGCCATAGCCGTGATGGCATCCTCGGAAGTGGAGCCCCCTCCTCCTTAATAGCATGCTGAGGGGGACGGCCAATTGCACGGTGTGCGTGGAACGTAGAAAATGACATCTTTTAGAGAGAGTTCTCGGTGCCATAGTCGTGATCCAATCGATCCCAGGATAAATAGTAGTTAATGGATGCTTATTTTTAAGACGAAAGCCTTTGTACTTGTCAATAAGATCTAAATAAAGTCTTACGTGAGCTGTTTTTCTGTATGGCATGTCGGGGAACCTATATTTTAGTCCGCGTATAAAGTCTACTTCCAAGAAAAGAAAAAAAGACAGGCTGGAGTGAGTGAAACTCTTGTGGCTAGCAAAGTTTATTGTTCTGGCAAAAGTAAGTAGGCTTGAACAAGATAGTAATAGTCACTATGAACCGGTTCGAGCTTCGAGCACATTGTCCCCTCATATTTTGGTCTGAGCACCTCAGGTGTTCATAATTTAACAAGTTAAACGTCAAATTTACAGTAGGTTTTATGTTCTTTGATTTTATTTTGTTCTTAATTTGATGTCCTTTAAAATTTAATGTCTGAAATTTGAAACCTTTGAATTAGCAATACACGTTCATAACTTCAAGACAAAAAGAGTTTTTGGTTGGAGGCATTTCAGCTACGACTGGATGTAAGGGGCTATTTTTGAAAGAAGGTTACTAAAATCAGTAAATGTACATTTTCCTTTCACTTTTTCTTTTCTGTTTTCCGGGTATGGAAGAAAAAAACAATAACTAGCACGTTGATTCACCTGATTCAAGTCGTGTTCATTGAAATGTATAATCCGCCTATTAGGTAAATCATATATGCACCTTCTACTTTTGGTAATGTTCTCAGGACATTTGAGAACAAGACCTTTACCAAATTTCGGACCAGCAATAATGCGAACATCCAAACTTAGGGCCACATTCTTCACTACAACTTGTGTAGTCAGTACTGCAATAATCAACTAGATCAGTCAGGTAATTAGCATTGTCACACTTCGAAAAACGAGTCGTTCAAGCGTAACAGTGCAATAATAACATGATGTTAATTAGACATTATGTTTCTACCCGATGGCAATCTTATCTTTTCAAAAGGTCTCAGAAACAAGGAAACCATGACATTCCGCACACATGGCACATCATTGTCTTTCGATCCCCAACCACAATGCCAAAGCCCCCCGAAGCCCTAATAAAGTCTGCACCTCATATCCGCTCTTGAAGGTCTCCCTCCACGGAGTCCATAGCCGCCCCCACTGCATCAAAGATTGTAAAGTGGCTTAAATTAAACGAATACATCTCTTCTCAATAATATTTCATCACATGATTAATTGCATAAAAAAATAGTCATTTGCAGAAGACAAATAGGTAACCAACGAACACATATGAAATCACTGCTTCCTTCCCTTTCAGATGCACGGCGGAAATAAAACCAAAAACAAAAGAAGCAAAAGTGGCACAACAAACAGCAAAAGCCCCGGAACGAGTTCTGCAAAAGAGTTGATGCTTACATCATTGAAATCAAAGTTTCCATACATCCTGCTGTAAGGGCGCATGGGACCCCATAGCCCCCAAAGGGCTCTGCACCACCCATCATAAAGCTTCCACTAGGGCCAGCATCATCAAGAGGTGTTGCCGAATCAATTGCAACCTAAATAGCAAGTGTGAGAAAAGAAGAACCCTATTATTAACTTATCAATGATATATGAAAGAATAGATGGACTAATGGCAATAATGGAATTTGAGCATTCTGAAAAAGGAGGATTTTTTTTTTAACATGGAAAAGGAATATAGTGTCACTATAGAAAACTCCCTGAGGCCAACTAATGATTAATGTGTCTCTTTAAAGATCATTTCCAAAAGCACAAGGTTGCAACCGCTTACACAATAAAGATATAAATAAAGCAGATGCTCCACATATTAGTGTATGTATGCAATTGTTACATATGAACTACATCACCAAATCCTGTGAAACATCATACACAGCTAATAACATAAGAAAAGATTAACTATTCCTTGATTAGTTCCTATCACATAAACATGGATTCCAAAGTTTCGTGCACATAAAAGCTTTTTGAAAGAAACATCCAGCTTGAGGCCAGGGAAAATATAAGAATCCAAAAGGGTTAACAATTCGTGTCACTATAACAATAGACCACACCACTTTAAAAATTTAAATCAGACTTAGGTGTGTTTCTTTTACCAACAGTAATCTCCACTTGACCACTTTGCGGTTGGCGACTAAAATACCAACTTCTCTCTTGCATCCCCTATCTAGAATTTTAGTAGCAAGTTATGGAGATCAAATACAAATGCAATCATGTGCAATCGACTAAAATGATTCCTTTCGATCGAACAAACGAACAGATTTAACAACGAACAAATTCAAACTCGGTAAAATCCAGTCGAATAAATGGTTAGATTCAACAAATAAATAAATTCAAACTCGGTAAAATCTGATGGAACAAATGGACAAATTCAAACTCAGTAAATTGTAATAGAACTAAGGAACAAATTCATACTCAATAAAATCTAGTCAAACATATGGATAGATTCAACAAATGTACAAGTTCAGACTCAATAAAATCTGATCGGATATTTAAATGGACAAATTAAAACTCAGAATCAAGTCAAATAAATTGAGACATTCAATACATGGATAGATTCAAACTCAGTAAAATCCAATAGAACTATAGAGCATATTCACACTTAGTAAAATCCGATCGACATAATCGATAGATTCAACAAATGAGCAAATTTAGACTTAGTAAAATATGATCAAACAAATTCAATAAATGGATAGATTCAGACTCTAAAAAATCTAGTAGAATTAATGAGCATGAGGTGGTTATTATAAACAGCCGTTAAATCTAAAATTACAAAGATGACATTTTCAAATTCATATTCATCATTTTCAAGCGAATAGAAGGTAAATATTACTATCAGTCGTTGAGTTTGAAATTTGCAATATATTTCCTATAAGTTTCACTTACCAATTGTACCACTTTTTAGGAAAATTGATCACACCTTCTAACATACACAAAATCATGAAACAAATTTAACAATCACCATATCTACAATATTATTGCCGATCAGAATTACACATCTCAATCAATCAACCAAGTTAAAAGTGTTAAGTAGATTGAGTTAATGACTAAAAATCTCACATATGTCTAGAACAAAACTTGAACAATCAAACACCTAAACTACCTCTTGACTCGTGAAAGGTAGAATCAAAATAAGAATTTGCTTCTAAGAATGGAAAACAGAGTAATACGATTGGGTAGATTTTGAGTCCGATGTTCCCCAAAGGTTAAGAGAGAGTTTTTTGTTTGAAGTAGTATGTTTAGGTGTACTTAAATGTGGTATGCTTAAATTGTTGTATGAATAGGTGTAATGAGGTTAGAGTACAATGTTGATGACTAATATGAATGTAATGATAATTTAAGGGTATGCGTCAAAAATTAGTTTAAAATTTTGAGTTGAGAGGGCCACATGGCTCTGCATTTACTCTCAAAATGCCATGTGAAATCTTAGGTATCCTAACCAAAGAAATTTGTGAATAATCACAATGAAGATAGTATTACTCCACCTTTAGGGCCATTAATATAAGTAATTACCTCCTAGTACTAATTAACTAAAGTTTAAACAATTAATACCGCCCATCAACAAATAAGACGATGGTAACTTCATAAACATTGCTCTACTATTAACATATACATCCACGTTTGTCAATCTTAATTTTTTAGCACATCAAACTTGAAGCAATTCTGTTCACAGAAAAGTCATCCTCCGCACCTCTCAAATTTACGATTCAACTAAGATTTTCTCATGTCCATCTAAATTCTAAACTAAATAATACTTAACTTGGTAATTTAAATATCATTATTAGATATAGAAAATTTAGGATGTCGCGTGTGGGATCGTCAAGGTGTTTGGATGGACCCAATAGAAGGAGAACCACTTGAATAACATGAATATACCAATATGTTAAAAGGATCTAAGTGCAACAGTTGAATAAATTAGGATTTGATAAAATCATCAAGTCTAGATGGAAAACATTATAGAGAAAGTTCACACTATAGATGGAGTGGATAATATTCCATGTATTTGGAAACATAAACCCAACTGTATATCAATTTCATTCAAATTTAAATTGGTATGTTGAAGCCAATTTTAGGCTTTTGAATCCAAGGTGAAACATTCCGCAAAAGTCAGATGAAGTGTGCCATTTTTGGTTAAGTAGAGAAAATATCAAGTAAATTCTGAAAGACAATTTTGTCTCAAGCAAGATTCATTAATCAACTCTAGGTGAATAGTCTAAGCTGAGAGTAGCCTTTGTAATGGCTACTTTGACCTATTTGAAGTCTTCAACATGTTGAGGAAGTTTGTAGAGCATAGATGCGTCAAAGTTATCAACAAATGAACAAATGATATCTATATAAGAACTAGGTTAGTATAAGGAATGGAATAGACCATTGCTTACAGTCCTCACGAAATCAGCCGCGTAGTTTTTCGTTTTCTTACAATATAAGTGATTAACCTGGGTGATCCAATCTTAGGAGACAATTTTCCATTGTATAAATCTATAACTAGCCATAGTCATTGTTGGTGTCGGAATAATTGTGACGCTCCTAACCGTGTAGAGTTTACATAGTCCCGAGGAGAATGAGCAGGTATGCCTGGAATTAGCAAGCCAATCACTCTAAAAGTCCTCAACAACAATCCTTCTTTGTAGCCCGGTCTGATCTCACGATGAATGGTGAAGCTTCTTACGAGCTCATGCCACACATCCATCATCATCGGTATCACATGCAAAGGTGATAAGTAATTCTTGTTTGGTTCTTCCTTGATGATCTGTGTATAAAAAATTAAGCAAACATTAAATTCGAATGAATAGTCTAGCCCAATTACAAGAAGCTATGTGAGGTTAATGATTTCTTTCTTCTTCTCGCCTTCAAAACCCCGCAAACCGTTTCCTTTCTTAAGCGATGCTAATCCAATGGTATATGCTTTATCCCATCTCAATTTCAGCAATATATTTAACGCACTTACTTAGCATTTAACTAAAGCTACTGTTAGAACAATTTTATCCACCAACTAATATAACTAATCCAATTAAACTAATTTAGCCTCAAACGCGAGAGAGAGAGTTCCTCACCTTCCCTTCATATTTGGTATTGAAGTGGCAACATCTCCCAAAATGCTTGAACATGAAAGCTGAATTATTGTAAGGCAACCTAGGCACAATGTCATTTCCATAAACGAATCTAAAATAATTAATCTCACGTTCCTTCAAGACCCTGTCCATGAACTCCCCAAACTTATGGTCTCCAACCCTAGGTTGACCAAACGTGTAGAATCCCTCCAGTCTCTCCATTAGCCAGGTCTCCCCGTGCATGTCCAAGATCGCTGGGAAGAGGATCGTCAACGCACCTCCCAAACTGTGGCCAGTTAACACATACTTCATTTTGTCATTATTGCCAAGCAAAGACCTTAGCTTCTCCCTTATGGTATAGTAAGCCAATGGTCCCTGCGTTCTGAGAGGCCGGTTCGGCCACCTTAGGTTCTTTTAGAGCCCTGGGGCTTTCATGAAACCTCCGTGGATTTTCCCAACATCTGGTAACTCATACCATGAGAGGTCAATGTCCGAGCACCAATCATCCACATTAAAAGGTTTCGTGCCTCGGAAAGCCACCATGATGGTGTCACGGTCTCGTAGCATGAAAGCTTGCGTCGTCGGTTTCCCTAGATAATCTGCAAAAAAAAAGAAAAGGAATAAGACATGTGGCACTTGCCATCTTGGTATACTATTTACGGCCGAAGACATTGCGGTACAGCTCCGTACCATTCCAGCAATCGTAGAACCCCAAGAATTCCGTCTGCACCCAAGAACGTAGGTAATTATTGTGCTCGACAAATTCAATTGTTTTCAGCTTATATTGGGAACTTAATCAATTAAGCTTTCATATGCAGATTAAGGTCAAACTAAGTATGCCTTTTTTTTAAATGAAGAAAATTCTCTCTCTCTCTCGTTTGACCTGCCAATGGTGGGTGACCGTGGTTTGGAGGTAGGCCTCGTTCTCATAGGATGCCTTCGAAGCCATCATGGAGAGAGCCGCATAGTATTCTCTGTCGCCATGCCTGATGCAGCTGTCCCGTTCCACTCTCTTGTCCAAATTGCCAATGATGGATATGAAGCTCCCCGACTCTTTATCGGGCATCACCACCTTCCCTATTCACAACCCCATATTCTAAGTCAACATCATTCCAAGTGCAAAGTCAAAACAATTAGGCAAACATCTCCAGCTTTTGAGCGGTGCACTCCTTGATCAAAATATCTTCACCTAGGTATGTTTTCCAAGACTTGGTCGCTAAACTAAATCATAAGAAGTTGTTCTTGCACAGATTGATCAATAAACAAGCACAGATGAGCCCAACTAGGCACTAGATAAGCCTAGTCGCTTTTAGAAAAACGTTAAATTTTTTTTTTTTGGATATTATTTGAATTGAGTGAACTAGATCTAAAAAGATAGAATATATCCAAGCTCATTCATTATACTCGAGCCTAGATGAACTCAGTGAACCACTAGATCCATGATCAATTCTATCTTGTGGACTAATAATGAAGTCTAATGGTCTACCGTCACATTTAGTTTGCAAGCAGTTCCCACTCCAATATTTTTTATGTGGGGAAACTTGAAGGAAGTTAATCAAAGCTCGATGAACTTGCCATTCTATGCTTGTAAATCGAATCTCAAGTTGAAAAAATATATGCAACGACCCCTTGTTTTCACTTGGTCTAATCTAAAAATTCTACTTTAAATAAATTAGTTTTATCTTAAACTGTTTGAAAAACTCTAAAATAATGAACTTAAGTGACCTGGTAATTAAAATTTCAGTTTAGATAAACCTTCACTTTAACCAACGAATTATGACTAAATTAGAATATATTATCTGGACATGCGTATCACTCAAACATTTTAAATGCTCAACGATAAGTGAAAATTAGATTGCGGATGCCAAAAGCAAAAACAAGCAAAATATTTTTAAGCAACCAATACAGCACCCTATATCAGTATTGATGAGCAAAAGGTATTTTAAATGATCATGCACTATCAGCTTTGCAAATATGCCGGTGTGAAATGAAGTGCATTTTTGGGGGCATTTGTTTGGGGAAAGTGTTTTCCGAGAATTAATTTTCTAAACTTTGACCCGTTTGATTTGCAAAAAAATGACTAGTCAATCAAAAACAGAATATTGAAGCATAAAGATTTCTTTTTCTTTTTTTTTTTTATTTTTTTATTTTTTTTTTAATTTTACTTCTTCTTCTTCAACTAATCGTTGGCCATAGGTCCAGATTCGCCTAAGCTCAAGTTTGCTAGCCTTAGGCAAGCTCATTTTTGCCGGTCCGTGCTTGTGGCCAGCAACTACCTGTCGCCAAGACCTAGCAACCAACGGAGGGGAAGAAAAAGAAAAAAGAAATAGAGAAAAAAATAAAATAAAATAAAAATTATCTAAAAACTCAAGTTTTTGTTTTTGTCATGAGATTGAAATCGCTTTCCAAATGAGATCTCAACACTAGAAATATTTTCGGTCACATATCTCCAAACAAAGGAAAATTATCTACCTTCCTGAAAAATGATTTATCAAAAAATATTTTCTAAGTTTTCCTTGAAACAAACGCAACATTCATACCAAACACAGGCTAAGTACAGCACAAGGGAGGGAGAACTCGAGCGTGGATATGAAGTAGTCACTGACGGAGAAACATACACACGCTCAACTACATAGACTCATCACGAATTGTTTCGACAAAAGCAATGTTGTGGCATACATGCCAAGGACGCGTGCCATGCCTCGCATTCGGAATTCGAAGGTGGTAATTACTAGTTACGCAAACCAACCTCGAAGGCAGTTGACGAGAAGCCCTCCCGAGTTCTAATTGCTGGACAGGAGATTCAACCAGAACTCGATCGCCGACCCGATCCAAGACATGGGTTTGGCCACAAGAAGCAGAAGCTTCTGCGCGAGAATGGATACAAACATTATCCACCTCCACCGGAAGCTCTCTCCTCCTCCCGCGGAGGAGTCCACGAATTCTCTTTCGTGCACATCACTGTGGATCAAAATGCAAAAGAGATCGACGACACCAACTTTCTCTGGGCTCAATAGCATGTGACCGCTGGAGTATAAAGCAAATACCTTGTGTTCTTCGGCGAGTTTTAGATCCTCTCTGCTTGCTGGCTAACAACTTTGAAACTCTAGCAAACAGAAAGGAAGCTAAAACTCGCCCAAGGACACAAGGTAGTTGCTCTATACTTGCTTGTCAAGAGAGAATTGGCTTTGAAACACAAGAGGAAGGGCCGAAGAGGTTTAAGAAAGGAGGAGGAGGAGGAGAAAGGAAAGAATATAGTTTCGTCACCTTCTGGACTATACGATCAAACTTATACTCGCATTTGGTAAAACAAGAATAAAGAAACCCTCCCTTGTCACCCGTGGCACCTATGGTATCTTGCAACCAAATACTGCCAATCCATGAAGATTTTCCAGACTTCCAAAACCTGCTTGATTTGCATCTGTGAATTTGGATAATTTTCAACAATATTCTATACATACAATAAGATTGTGTGAAATTTAGAGAGAGCCTAATGTGATCTTAATCTTATGTTTCCGGTTGCCAATTAGCTATGATTCAATCCTCTTGCGCTGCACCTTTTTCTCGCAATTTTGTTCTTCACAATCTTGGCTATAATAAGGTCACGCGTCTCATGGATTTCGTCCTTCTTCTTGCTCATATCTGAAGTTGCGTGATTACGTCGGGACGGTGATGGGGCTAAAGATTGAACAAGCCGACAGTACTCCACGACATGGTTCGTTCATGATCCAAGGCAGTTCTCTTCTTTTCTAGCATAAGAAGAAGCAAAACTGTTGATGCAGAGTCTTTTCGTTGATCATTTTTCCTTTAAATCTGAAATATGAGATGTACAATCAAAAATTCTCTTTTACAATGATGGGTTGACATAACGAGCCCAAATAAGCTGAGCTCGATCATTTGAACCGTGCCAAAATATCGATCAATGGATTACACATTCCTTATTTTTCTAGACTGCATCAAGAATGAATTCAATTATCTGTACAATGAAAAGAACTGGGTTAAGCTGCATAAGTCTTGAAAAAGAAAAACCTAATATGAGGAAACTTGCAACATAATATTATATGAAAAGTTCTGGAAAATCTTCGAGATTAATAGCTACCTTTTTTTAAATTTTTTATAATGACATAGTGAGTCACACTGATATCCATGGTAGCTAGAGTTTCTAGTGGGAGAGAACGAACAAGAAAGCCTTCTAATAATTCAAAAGTATAAGTGATTATTTGATATATCGATCGGTTCTATTAGTTGATAAATTTGGATACTCGACTCACATATCTCCACGTGTTTTTTTTTTTTTTTTCAACACAAAAGTCTCGAAGTCGCCTTTAGAAAAAACCCTAATTTACTCATGACACAAACATATGTGCGTGTAGTGCCTTTAATTGAATAATTAATGGAGACAACTACCTATGAGTCTTTTCCTTTTTATGGAGGCAAGCATCTAAGACGCGTGAATGCTGGTTGTTGCTATTCATGTTAAAGAGGGCCTCTAGCATCATGACCCAAAAGATGAGAAAAGTGAAAGATTCCTTTGAATAGACAAAGGCACATGGACCATTACTTGTTGTGGGTACTCACGGAAAACCTACCTCTCTTTTCCCACTAAGGGAATTAAGCGGCATTCCTACTCAAAGCTTCGATCTTAGAAAGTGGTTTTAAGCCTCGTTTACGTCGAATTCTTTAAAATTATGTGAATAGAGAAAGTTAAAGCGGACAATGACTGATCTTGTGTGGAGTGGGTGTTCTTCTGCCTTGATATGCTTTGTTCGGGGAGCACAAAATAGCCTTGAACAAAGATGGGTAATATAGTTTATTGATGATGTGGGATATTTTTGAATAATTATATGTGTGGAGACCGTAATCTCATAAGGGTCCAGGGTCATTTTCAGTACCAACAGTTGTTTTCCAACCTTGAAGCACATTTATTACCATTTATATGGTGTAGACCTAGAAAGATATTACCAAAAAATAGGGTTGGCCTCAAATTCCTAGCAGATAAACAATACAGATTGATGTCTTTATCACTCTTGAAATTTGGTGCACTACAACGTTTGTTATATGGTTAGGGATAAAGACAGTGTCAATGACAAAATTGATGTGCAAGCCCACTCTATTATCAAAAGTCTTTCGGCCTATCATTTTAGGTATCATAATTATTTGAAAGCGATCGCTTAAATTACAACGACGATTGAGCTAACTTGAAAATCTTATGTGGAATTTTTTCCTATGTTGAATCGTTAAAATTCACTTATAAAAAAAAAAAGAATATTTCAAATGTAATTTAAGACAACAGCGTTTTGAGACCAAATCTTGCCTCCAAGTCGAGGATTTGGAGTTCAATTAGGCCGCAATGCAAGCCCTAAGGCAATCCTCATCACGCCTCACCTCGTTCTCCTTCAAACATCTTCAATTAGTGCATCAAACATGAAATTGTATGCACTTCCAACCAATATGCTTATCTCTTTACTCGTGTTTTGATGTTGTTTTACAATTTAATAGGATATCGTAAGTGAAATATTTAAATTGAGAAGATCTAAATTTCACGATGTGCATATGTCATCGAATTAGCAATTTCACGATGTGCAATTAGCAATCTTGGCTTTTCAGTTGCAGCAATAGGCAAGGCTCCATATGAAATTCGATATGGAGTCAAATCATAATTCAAGATGAGAGGGAAAGAGGATAGAAAAGGGATCTCTTTCTCCATGCCCACTTATGCATCTTTGGAAGCTATGAAGACTGAAGAAAATAGAAAAGAAAAATAATTAGCCAACAACGGGTCTAGACATAATAGCAACCATTATTATCTTTCTCTAAGATGCGGCTGTTGAGATATAGATCTTTTTTTATGGATTAAATTAAAATAATTTTTCAAGTAATCCGAACCATCATTACATCCAGTCAAACCCATTTTTACACAACATAAAAAACTTAATTCAGTGAATTATGAGCCAATTTGGATATTTAATTATGCCCTTCACCATGTTCTTGATGTAAGATTTATTATGCCTAATCCCTTTAGACAGGCACTTCCAAAAGAACAAAACAAACTAGAATGGACCATTTGGATTCACTTTCATCTTTTGCTTTACCCTTAATTAAAGTCTTACAGATAATACATTTTGACTTTTCTTAAGTCCAAAGGCCATAAAACTTTCACGACATTGGCATGTAAAATCACATATAATTTTTTTATTTTAATTTCACCTGGAAAACATCTTATACCTCTTGCAAAACAGTTTACGGTCTCTAGATTTGTATATGAAAAGTGCAAGAAAATGACTAATTTGCATTCGCAACTCAGTACTTTCTCGGCTGTTCCCCGGTAATACGTGAAAGATAAAAAGTGAACTACAAAAAGCGAACCATATGCTCATGTCATGGTCAAACATCGCTGACTAAAATTGGGTCTACCGGAAGTTACCATCAATTATTTTATTCCCCAGCTCGATGACAACTCATCAAGAAAACGACTACTCAACATCAGATGCACGGATTCTTAGATACGTAGGGTGGTATTTAGATATGGGGTCGATAATTTACTGATCTAGAGAAAGCAATAATTACTTAATAATGCAACACCATATCCTCCTCGTCCCTACTCCCTCTAAGTTCTCATTTAAGACATAGTTTTTAGACATACAAAGTCACACGTAACCCTAATTCAACGAACGGCTTACACATATCATAAATATGTTTCAATTTCTACATGTCGAGGATTGATGTAGGTCATTGATTACCGAGCAATATATGATATCCCGATACTCAACCTTAATGTTTTTAGACACGCCGAAGACCGAAATCATGGACTCAAAATGAGAAATCTCCCAAGAAAATTTTTCATCCTCTCGTGCTCTACATACCTTTGGAAACGCATGCTGTCCTAGAAACGCATTTTGTCCATGCACGAGGAGATGCATAAATGTACTATCGACCTAATGTCCCAATCACAAAATGGAGGGTTTGGTGGACCTAATTGTGAATGTGAAAAGGAGATCCACCAAGCCCTAATTATTGTCCTTACTTCGATCTAAAACGGCAAAAGCGTCTATCGGCCTTTAAGTTGGTCGTGGCTTTATTATACTGCACAATTTGGGACCACTGTGCATTCAGGGACCTTGCTTCATCGAAAAAAGAGACAAAAGTCAGAATAGTCATAAAGGGGAAAAAGCAAAGCATGGAATCTCAAGATTTGAGAAGCACCATGGAATCGATTCGGCAATCAATTTTGTCAAACTAATGCATACTATTCTTTTCTCCCTCTTTTCTTGTTTGTATTGTCAAGCTATGTGTTCAATAAACACAGTAAGCATTTGAAATTAAAAATTTTTTACTACAATAAATCAGCTTATAGATTTTAGTAAAATATCTCCATCAAAGCGCATCATCACTTCACTCGAGCCATGTGCGCAAATAATTGCAGGGTCCTCGGTAACTCTCTTCTTTAAATTTCGGCAAATTTCCTAGGGTTCTCCAACAGACGATGAATTAAAAACGCAAGAAATGCAAAGTTGGCGGCACGGATGCAATTAACAAGATAGAGCCCCGCGGCGCCAAAGGTACATGCAACACGTGCTCCACTGAATAATAGAAGTACCCCAATCAGTGAAATCTCCAGCAGTGCATGGGTTTGGAGTACGTGGTGACCGTCGTAGCCATTGGGGTCTGTGTACTGGGGTTATAGCTGAAGAGAGAGAGGGCATGGAATCCGACGTAAGGAAGTGAATCGTCCTCGTCCTCAATACGTACACACGGGGAGGGCCTCTGCATGAAATCATATGAACAAGCGCAAGAAAGATTCTGAGGATTTGATAATAATAACAAGGTTGAAAAAAAAGATTGACAGAACTTTAATCTTTGAGGTCAATGTTAAGTGAATAAATATGGTATGTACGGTAGCGCCTCGGTCTTCAAGGTGCACACGCCAGCGATTTTGAAGTTAAATATGTTTGATAATACGATGGAGGACAAAAGACATGCTGTCTGGTCCCAACAAACATGCCCTGTACCTCCCTTTCATTAATCCCCCAATATTATTAAAAATAAATTTTGCTAATTGAAACTAAAAGAAAATTCCAATGAGGTTCAAAGTCCGAAAAAAAAAAAACGACATTTCGAAAAAAAAAAATTATAAGAATCCTCGGAAGTGGAGCCCTCCCTCCTCCTTAATGGCATGCTGAGGGGGACGGCCAATTGCATGGTGTGCGTGGAAAGTAGAAAATGACGTCTTTTAGAGAGAGTTCTCGGTGCTATAGCCGTGATCGAATCGATCACAAGATAGATAGTAGTTAATGGATGCTTCATTTTTAAGACGATAGCCTTTGTACTTGTCAATAAGATCTAAATAAAGTCTTACGTGAGCTGTTTTTCTGTTTGGCATGTCGGAGAACCTATATTTTAGTACGCGTATAATGTCTACTTCCAAGAAAAGAAAAAAAGACAGGCTGGAGTGAGTGAAACTCTTGTAGCTAGCAAAGTTTATTGTTCTGGCAAAAGTAAGTAGGCTTGAACAAGATAGTAATAGTCACTATGAACCGGTTTGAGCTTCGAGCACATTGTCCCCTCATATTTTGGTCTGAGCACCTCAGGTGTTCATAATTTAACAAGTTAAACATCAATTTACAGTAGGTTTTATGTTCTTTGATTTTATTTTGTTCTTAATTTGATGTCCTTTGAAATCTAATGTCTGAAATTTGAAACCTTTGAATTAGCAATGCTCGTTCATAACTTCAAGACAAAAAGAGTTTTTGGTTGGAGGCATTTCAGCTATGACCGGATGTAAGGGGCTATTTTTGAAAGAAGGTTACTAAAATCAGTAAATGTACATTTTCCTTTCCCTTTTTCTTTTCTATTTTCCGGGTATGGAAGAAAAAAGCAATAACTAGCATGGTGATTCGCCTGATTCAAGTCGTGTTCATTGAAATGTATAATCCTTCCCATTCCGTTCTGATAAATTTCTGGAATGTATAATCCGCCTATTAGGTAAATCATATATGCACCTTCTACTTTTGGTAATGTCCTCAGGACATTTGAGAACAGGACCTTTACCAAATTTCGGACCGGCAATAATGTGAACATCCAAACTTAGGGCCACATTCTTTACTACAGCTTGTGCAGTCAATACTATAATAATCAACTAGATCAGTCAGGTAATTAGCATTGTCAAACTTTGAAAACGAGTCGTTCAAACTATAACGGTGCAATATTAACATGATGTTAATTAGACATTCTGTTTCTACCCGATGGCAATCTTATCTGTTCAAAAGGTCTCAGAAACAAGGAAACCATGACATTCCGCACACATGGCACATCACTGTTGTTTCAATCCCCAACCACAATGCCAAAGCCCCTCGGAAGCCCTAATACAATCTGCACCTCATATCCGCTCTTGAAGGTCTCCCTCCACCGAGTCCATAGCCGCCCCCACTGCATCAAAGACTATAAAGCGGCTTAAATTAAACGAATACATCTCTTCTCAATAATATTTCATCACATGATTAATTGCATAAAAAAATAGTCATTTGCAGAAGACAAATAGGTAACCAACGAACACATATGAAATCACTACTTTCTTCCCTTTCAGATGCACGGCGGAAACAAAACCAAAAACAAAAGAAGAAAAAGTGGCACAACAAAAAGCAAAAGCCCCGGAACGAGTTCTGCAAAAGAGTTGATGCTTACATCATTGAAATCAAAGTTCCCATACATCCTGCTGTAAGGGCACATGGGACCCGCATAGCCCCCAAAGGGCTCTACACCACCCATCATAAAGCTTCCACTGGGGCCAGCATCATCAAGAGGTGTTGCTGAATCAATTGCAACCTAAACAGCAAGTGTGGGAAAAGAAGAACCCTGTTATTAACTTATCAATGATATATGAAAGAATAGATGGACTAACGGCAATAATGGAATTTGAGCATTCTGAAAAAGGAGGATTTTTTTTTTCTGAGCATGGAAAAGGAATATAGTGTCACTATAGAAAACTCCCTGAGGCCAACTAATGATTAACGTGTCTCTTTAAAGATCATTTCCAAAAGCACAAGGTTGCAACCGCTTACACAATAAAGATATAAATAAAGCAGATGCTCCACATATTAGTGTATGTATGCAATTGTTACATATGAACTACATCACCAAATCCTGTGAAACATCATAGACAGCTAATAACATAAGAAAATATTAACTATTCCTTGATTAGTTCCTGTCACACAAACATGGATTCCAAAGTTTCGTGCACATAAAAGCTTTTTGAAAGAAACATCCAGCTTGAGGCCAGGGAAAATATAAGAATCCAAAAGGGTTAATAATTCGTGTCACTATAACAATAGACCACACCACTTTAAAAATTTAAATCAGACTTAGGTGAGTTTCATTTACCAATAGTAATCTCCACCTGACCACTGCGGCTGGCGACTAAAATACCAACTTCCCTCATGCATCCCCCTATCTAGAATTTTAGTAGCAAGTTATGGAGATCAAATACAAATGCAATCATGTGCAATCAAACTAAAATGATTCCTTTCTGATCGAACAAATGAACATATTTAACAACGAGCAAATTCAAACTTAGTAAAATCTAGTCAAATAAATGGTTAGATTCAACAAATAAATATATTCAAACTCAGTAAAATCTGATGGAACAAATGGACAAATTCAAACTTAGTAAATTGTGATAGAACTAAGGAACAAATTCATACTCAATAAAATCTAGTCAAACATATGGATAGATTCAACAAATGTACAAGTTCGGACTCAATTAAATTTGATCGGATATTTAAATGGACAAATTCAAACTCAGAATCAAGTCAAATAAATTGATAAATTCAATACATGGACAGATTCAAACTTAGTAAAATCCGATAGAACTATAGAGCATATTCACACTTAGTAAAATCCGATAGAACTATAGAGCATATTCACACTTAGTAAAATCCGATCGACATAATCAATAGATTCAACAAATGAACAAATTTAGACTTAGTAAAATATGATTGAACAAATTCAATAAATGAATAGATTCATATTCTAAAAAATCTAGTAGAATTAATGAGCATGAGGTGGTTATTATTAATAGTCGTTAACTCTAAAATTACAAAGATGACATTTTCAAATTCACATTCATCATTTTCAAGTGAATCGAAGGTAGATATTACTATCAGTGGTTGAGTTTGAAATTTGCATTATATTTCCTATAAGTTTCACTTACCAATTGTACCACTTTTTAGGAAAACTGATCACACCTTCAAAACATACACAAAATCATGAAACAAATTTAACAATCACCATATCTACAATATTATTGCCGATCAAAATTACACATCTCAATCAATCAACAAAGTTAAAAGTGTGAAGTAGGTTGAGTTAACGACTAAAAATCTCGCTTATGTCTAGAACAAAACTTGAACAATCAAACACCTAAACTACCTCCTGACTCATGAAAGGTAGAATCAAAATAAGAATTTGCTTATAAGAATGGAAAACAGAGTAATATGACTAGGTAGATTTTGAGTCCGATGTTCCCCAAAGGTTAAGAGAGAGTTTTTTTTTTGAAGTAGTACATTTAGGTATACTTACATGTGGTATGCTTAAATTGTTATATGAATAGGTGTAATGAGGTTAGAGTATAATGTTGATGACTAATATGAATGTAATGATAATTTAAGGGTATGCGTCAAAAATTAGTTTAAAATTTTGAGTTGAGAGGGCCACGTGGCTCTGCATTTACTCTCAAAATGCCACGTGAAATCTTAGGTATCCTAACCAAAGAAATTTGTGAATAATCACAATGAAGATAGTATTACTCTACCTTCAGGGCCATTAATATAAGTAATTACGTCCTAGTACTAATTAACTAAAGTTTAAACAATTAATACAGCCCATCAACAAATAAGACAATGGTAACTTAATAAACATCGCTCTACTATTAACATATACATCCACTTTTATCAATCTTAATTTTTTAGCACATCGAACTCAAAACAATTCTATTCACATAAAAGTCATCCTCCGCACCTCTCAAATTTATGATTCAACTAAGATTTTCTCATGTCCATCTAAATTCTAAACTAAATAATACTTAACTTGGTAATTTAAATATCATTATTAGATATAGAAAATTTAGGATGTCGCATGTGGGATAGTCAAGGTGTTTGGATGGACCCAATAGAAGGAGAACCACTTGAATAACATGAATACACCAATATGTTAAAAGGATCTAAGTGCAACAGTTGAATAAATCGGGATTTGATAAAATCGTCAAGTTTGGATGGAAAACATTGTAGAGAAAGTTCACACTATAGATGGAGTGGACAATACTCCATGTATTTGGAAACAAAAACCCAACTGTATATCAATTTTATTCAAATTTAAATTGGTATGTTGAAGCCAATTTCAAGCTTTTGAATCCAAGATGAAACATTCGGCAGAAGTCAAATGAAGTGTGCCATTTTTGGTTGAGAAAATATCAAGTAAGTTCTGAAAGACAATTTTGTCTCAAGCAAGATTCATTAATCAACTCTAGGTGAATAGTCCAAGCTGAGAATAGCCTTTGTAATGGCTACTTTGACCTATTTGAAGTCTTCAATGTGTTGAGGAAGTTTGTAGAGCATAGATGCGTCAAAGTTATTAAGAAATGAGCAAATGATATCTATATAAAGAACTAGTTTAGTATAAGGAAGGGAATAGACCATTGCTTACAGTCCTCACGAAATCAGCCGCGTAGTTTTTCGTTTTCTTACAATACAAGTGATTAATCTGGGTGATCCGATCTTAGGAGACAATTTTTCATTGTATAAATCTATAACTAGCCATAGTCATTGTTGGTGTCGGAATAATTGTGACGCTCCTAACCGTGTAGAATTTACATAGTCCCGAGGAGAATGAGCAGGTATGCCTGGAATTAGCAAGCCAATCACTCTAAAAGTCCTCAACAACAATCCTTCTTTGTAGCCCGGTCCAATCTCACAATGAATGGTGAAGCTTCTTACAAGCTCATGCCACGCATCCATCATCATCGGTATCACATGCAGAGGTGATAAGTAATTCTTGTTTGGTTCTTCCTTGATGATCTGTGTAATGAAAAATTAAGCAAACATTAAATTCGAATGAATAGTCTAGCCCAATTACAAGAAGCTATGTGAGGTTAATGATTTCTTTCTTCTTCTTGCCTTCAAAACCCCGCAAACCGTTTCCTTTCTTAAGCGATGCTAATCCAATGGTATATGCTTTATCCCATCTCAATTTTAGCAATATATTTAACGCACTTACTTAGCATTTAACTAAAGCTACTGTTAGAACAATTTTATCCACCAACTAATATAACTAATCCAATTAAACTAATTTAGCCTCAAATGCGAGAGAGAGAGAGAGTTCCTCACCTTCCCTTCATATTTGGTATTGAAGTGGCAACATCTCCCAAAATGCTTGAACATGAAAGCTGAATTATCGTAAGGCAACCTAGGCACAATGTCATTTCCATAAACGAATCTAAAATAATTAATCTCACGTTCCTTCAAGACCCTGTCCATGAACTCCCCAAACTTATGGTCTCCAACCCTAGGTTGACCAAATGTGTAGACTCCCTCCAGTCTCTCCATTAGCCAGGTCTCCCCGTGCATGTCCAAGATCGCTGGGAAGAGGATCGCCAACGCACCTCCCAAACTGTGGCCGGTTAACACATACTTCATTTTGTCATTATTGCCAAGCAGAGACCTTAGCTTCTCCCTTATGGTATAGTAAGCCAATGGTCCCTGCGTTATGAGAGGCCGGTTCGGCCACCCTAGGTTCTTTTGGAGCCCTAGGGCTTTCATGAAACCTCCATGGATTTTCCCAACATCTGGTAACTCGTACCATGAGAGGTCGATGTCCGAGCACCAATCATCCGCATTGAAAGGTTCCGTGCCTCGAAAGGCCACCACAATGGTGTCACGGTCTCGTAGTATGAAGGCTTGTGTGGTCGCTTTCCCTAGATAATCTGCAAAAAAAAAATGAATAAGACATGTGGCACTTGTCATCTTGGTATACTATTCACGGACATTGGGGTGCAGCTCCATACCATTCCAGCAGTCGTAGAAGCCCAAGAATTCCATCTGCACCCAAGAACGTAGGTAATTATTGTGCCCGACAAATTCAATTGTTTTCAGCTTATATTAAGAACTTAATCAATTAAGCTTTCATGTGTAGATTAAGGTCAAACTAAGTACGCCTTTATTTTTTGTTTTAAATTCTCTCTCTCTCTCGACCTGCCAATGGTGGGTGACCGTGGTTTGGATGTAGGCCTCATTCTCATAGGATGCCTTCGAAGCCATCATGGAGAGAGCCGCATAGTACTCTCTGTCGCCAGGGTTGATGCAAGTGTCCCATTCCACTCTCCTGTCCAAATTGCCGATGATGGATATGAAGCTCCCTGACTCTTTATCGGGCATCACCACCTTCCCTATTCACAACCCACATTCCAAGTCAACATCATTCCAAGTGCATAGTCAAAACAATTAGGCAAACATCTCCGACTTTTTGAGCGGTGCACTTCTTGATCAAAATATCTTCACCTAGGTATGTTTTCCAAGACTTGGTTGGTAAATTAAATCATAAGAAGTTGTTCTTGTGCCGATTAATCAATAAACGAGCACAGATGAGCCCAACTAGACACTAGATAAGCATAGTCATTTTTAGAATAATTTTTTTTTTTTTTTGGGAAATGATTTGAATTGAGTGAACTAGATCTAAAAAGATATAATATATCCAAGTTCATTCATTATACATGAGCCTAGATGAACTCAGTTAACCACTAGATCCACGATCAATTCTATCTCTTGGACTAATAGTGAAGTCTAATGGTCTACCGACACATTTAGTTTGCGAGCATTTCCCACTCCGATATTTTTGATGTGGGGAAACTCAAAGGAAGTTAATCAAAGCTCAATGAACTTGCAATTTTGTGCTTGTAAATCGAATCTCAAGTTGAAAAAAATACATGCAACGGCCCCTTGTTTTCACTTAGTCCAATCGAAAATTTCTACTTTAAATAAATTAGTTTTATCTTAAACTGTTTGAAAAACTCTAAAAAAGTGAACTTAAGTGACCTGGTAATTAAAATTTCAGTTTAGATAAACCTTCACTCTAACCAACGAATTATGACTAAATTAGAATATATTATCTGCACATGCGTGTCACTCAAACATTTTACATGCTCAACAATAAGTGAAAATTAGATTGCGGATGCCAAAAGCAAAAACAAGTAAAATATTTTTAAGCAACCAATACAACACCTTATATCAGTATTGATGAGCGAAAGGTATTTTAAATGATCATGCACTATCAGCTTTGCAAATATGCCGGTGTGAAATGAAGTGAATTTTTGGGGGCGCTTGTTTGGGGAAAGTGTTTTTTGAGAATTAATTTTCTAAACTTTGACCCGTTTGATTTGCAAAAAAAAATAACTAATCAATCAAAAACAGAATATTGTTGCATGAATATTTATTTTAAATTTTCTTTTTTTTCTTTTTTAATTTTTACTTCTTCTTCTTCAACCACTCATTGGCCATAGGTCCAAACTCGCTTGAGGTCAATGAGGCTCAAGTTTGCAAGCCTTAGGCGAGCTCATTTTTGCCAGCCCGTCCTTGTGGCTAGCAACTGGCTGTCGCCAAGACCTACCAACCAACAGAGGGGAAGAAAAAAGAAAAAGAAAGAGAAAAAATAAAATAAAATAAAAAATCATCTAAAAACTCGAGTTTTTGTTTTTCGCCGTGAGATTGAAATCGCTTTCCAAATGAGATCCGAACACTAGAAAATATTTTCAGTCACATATCTCCAAACAAAGGAAAATTATCTACCTTCCTGAAAGATGATTTCTCAAAAAATATTTTCTAAATTTTCCCTTAAACAAACGCAACATTCATACCAAACACATGCTAAGTACAGCACAAGGGAGGGAGAACTCGATCGTGGATATGAAGTAGTCACTGACGGAGAAACATACACACGCTCAACTACATAGACTCATCACGAATTGTTTCGACAAAAGCAATGTTGTGGCATACATGCCAAGGACGCGTGCCATGCCTCGCATTCGGAATTCGAAGGTGGTAATTACTAGTTACGCAAACCAACCTCGAAGGCAGTTGACGAGAAGCCCTCCCGAGTTCTGATTGCTGGACAGGAGATTCAACCAGAACTCGATCGCCGACCCGATCCAAGACATGGGTTTGGCCACAAGAAGCAGAAGCTTCTGCGCGAGAATGGATACAAACATTATCCACCTCCACCGGAAGCTCTCTCCTCCTCCCGCGGAGGAGTCCACGAATTCTCTTTCGTGCACATCACTGTGGATCAAAATGCGAAAGAGATCAACGACACCGACTTTCTCTGGGCTCAATAGCATGTGACCGCTGGAGAAGCTCTTGTCACAAGCCATGGCTTTGAGGTAAAGAGGAGGAGATGATAGCCTGGTTTTTCTTTTTTCAACTTTTTGTTTTGGATGAGACTGCTTATTGAGCTAAGCTTCGAAGGGTTATTTATACAGGCTTCTTGGCCAATTAACCAATAAAAAAAAAAAAGGTTCCTTTTTCTTCCCGGTTACAAGAAATAAATACTAGGTTTATTGAGGTCGATTTTCAATTAAATTGATATATTATTAGTAGATCAAGATTCCGATCCAATGTTATTGGTGCGGTCCAATTATTTAAATGTACATTGATCTTCTGTCATATTAATTACCCATGAACTATACCAAGTCGTGGATAAGTCCTCATCTTCTCAAGATTCCTCAAAGCAAGAAAAATATCTCCTTTTTGTTGGAAAAGCCCATCAACTTTGGTGACGGGTCCGTGAAGGCAATGGAATAATTGGCAAAATGAGCTGTCTATTTTATTTTCTTGGGTTCAAAAAGTAAGTTGACGCTCACATGTCTTAATTAATTTAAGAAAATCTTCGCAACCCAATTTAATACTACTTCATGTGATTCACTCCTTCAATTTTTTTATGTTGCACATGCCATATATTTGGAAGCGATTGGAGGAGAGATGTGAGTATGGTCCTCCCATCATCATGCTATTCGAGTGGTCTTCAAAATAATTATGATAAATTTGGGTTAACGTGATTCACACGCACATATATATAATTTCCTTTCTAATAAGTGGAAAAAGAGACTAATTGCGTAATAAATTGCCATTATTGTTATCTTGCTTTTTAAGTCGGTCCCATCCATGTTCCTTTGCATGCTTTTGTTAGTTGGACAGCACTTGGTGCGCCTTTGATTTTATGTGTGCCACACCAACGTATGCATCATGAAAACGTTGACAGTCGCTGGAGATAATTTCATTGGATCTTCCTCCTTTACCCTTTTTCAGTAACAACTTAAAGAGAAGGGATGTGATAACCCATTAAAAAAGGAAAAAAAAATAGATGGAAAGGAGAACAAGAGACATCATTCGCGTGCACACTCATATTTTTGACCGAGGATTCTTATCTAGTCCATCACGTGAGACTCGAGGAATAAAAAGATACAGGGGGAACTAGAAGACATGCAAGAAAAAGACGAGTAAAGATAATTTTTTAGTAAGTCTTTTGTTCTCGACCCAAAAAACAGCCTTTTGTAATATATAGGCGAGTGTGACAGACGAACATGTACTCTCTGCGTTTTGTTATGTACACATTTGAAGCATAGTGCGCTAAATCATCCATAAATAATGTGAACTTAGGCTGCGTTTGACAATTAAGTAAAATTCGAAATAAGATAAAATTTATCATACACTACATTTGGTGTCTGTTCAAACAAAATAAAGTTGGATATAAGAAGTATATAAGCCAAATAAAATTATCAAATGGAGGAAGAAAGATAAATGTGAACAGGATTTCTAACATTCATAATAGGAAAGTTATTTTTTTCAAATAACTAAATCATTAACTTAACAAAATTAAAATTATATGTCAATATAAATAATATTTGAATTCTAATCTAAGAAATTCAAAATAACAAAAAATAACAATTTAGTTTTTTTAGTTCAATCTTATTTTCATATAAATATTTGAATTTAATTCTATCTTATAATATATAAATATATTTATATTTACTACATATTTTAGGTGTTTTAGTATTTTAGGTATATCAATATATTTTACTATTAATAAAATTATACCAAACAATAAAGCAAGGGAAAAAAGAAATAAAAAAAAGATAAAAAAAGCAAATAACAATAAAGTGGGAAAGACTATCGCGAGAGATTTTACCATCTCTGTTTGTGAACTTTTATGTTCAATTACACGACATATCGTTTATACCAAATGATGTATATGATATATAAATATATCTAACTTTATTACTGCAATTTACCAAATAATGATAGAATATAGCAAAATCCATAAATTTCATATCCTATCATATCATATCCAGTCATATCCTGGTTAGAAATCCAATCAACCAAACGTAGCTTCTGCGTATAAGCCACTCAAATTTGAAAGGAAGAGTCTTTACAAGATCCAAATTGCGTATATAGTTCTCAATTTCAATTATGCACTTGACAGACGGTGCACCATACTTAATTAGGGTTTTCCTGTCTTGATTCTTTTGATAAGCATCATGAGAATAAAATCATCTTAGAATACTGGACCACCATCTCAATTTCAATTATGTTTTCCTATCTTGATTGACACTTGCACCTTCTATATGCATCGTCTATGTTGATTCCCAAGCTATCACCAGCTATCTCAAGATCTTTTGGTTGTAATTCTACCTTGAGTTGAATATTGTTGAGATCTATATAAACACTGTCATAATCACCCTCACCTAGAGATGCTAGAAACTTGTCAAATGTGACTTCTTTGTTGATAATAAGTAATTTAATTTCAAGCACAACAATCAATAGTCTCACTTGCCTCTTGCATAACCTAGAATTAAGCATTTTCTTGACCTCCCATCAAGCTTACCATCACATGCTCATACATAACACGGATAATCAAATATCCTAAGAATATAATGACCAACAATGTTACTAAAACACAGTTCGTTGAGAGTCAAATATACACTCACGGTCAATGGGAATTCTTTCATTAGGTAGCTCATCATACTCAACACTTCCAGCAAGGATCTTCTAACCATATTGGTACGTGAGAGCATTTTATAAATCATCTTTATTAACACTCCACTTATCAACTATGCAACTTGTTCTAGTTGCCAAAAGAATGTCCAAGTTGTTCTTAATGCTTAACGAATACATAAATATCTGTAACGAATTGAATAGGGAAGGACATCACTTGTGATTTCAAGATATAACACCTACAATCTGAGCTAAGGAAATAAGATTGTAGCAATATGTACCAAGAACTTTCAGTGTAGTTTTTCCTAGTTTTTTAATATGTCTGACGAACTTTTATTTTAGTATAATTAAACTAAAAGGCGAAAATTAATTGGTCGATAGAAGACAAAATTTGTTGACCATGTTAAAATCATTTTTTTGAAACGAATTGAAAAGTAAAAATCGTTTTGGCTTTGAAACGCTTCAAATTTGTTATCGTTAGGTTAAAATGATTCAAAACATACAAAGAAATTAACAAAGAATGGAAATAATGAATGAAAGCAACCAGATTATTCACTTTTCTTATTAGAAACACTGAGAAGAAATTTGTTAATAAATTCCTCTTTCAATCTAGCAAAATAACAATTACATTAAATGTGCTTGATGTAGTGCCGTCATTTCTATGTGGTAAGATGAAAGAAGAGTTTCTTATGCACAAGTGACAATGTCATTTTAGTTAGAAGCCACGCCAATTTTTCTTTTCAAACGAATATGTCCACTTGTCTATAATTATGATTTTTATACTATAATTTAATAGAATTTGTAATATCAAAAGTACCTATTTGACTAGTAATATGATTATGTAGTAAAATCATAGATGACTTGAGAAGGAAATAATTGATTGGAGTATATACATAGCGCGACTTAAATTTAAAACTAAACAGTACCAATTATTGATGACTTAAATATATATATATATATATATATATATATATGTGTGTGTGTGTGTGTGTGTGTGTCTGTGTATTGTATACCCTTTCTACATCTAAAGAATTATCATTTCTATGACTCAGTTACCATAAGAAATTTATCTTTTTCATAAAAGCTTGTCTTTTCTTTCTAAAGTTAGGGGTTCATTTCTTTTCAATTTTTCGACCTCACACTCTCACTTTCTCTCTCATATTTTCCTCTATGGCTATCTTTATTCTCATCTTCCATATAACCTCGCACACGAACGATGCAGCGCCTCTTCACCTGAAGAGTGACGGAAAAGACAGCAAGCGGCGTCATTCTCTTAAGGCACTAGAAAAATGTCAATAGAGAGACCAATAGCCGCACTTTAGAAAGGCCTAAAAGAACATATAGTAAACACCTTTGTTTATATAAGATGAGAGTGCTAGGATTTGACCTCATCAACTCATACTTTGATATCATATATATCATATTGGTGATTTTCTCGAAAAGTTAAGTCATTAGGAATACGTTCTTAATGACTTCACCCGCATAGTTGAGTTTCAACTTCTACCATTTACTAATACAACCAATTGATCTTGGTGATCCTATCTTAGGAGAAAATATTACATTACATAAAGCTGTGACTATTCCTAGTCATTTCAGCATAGGAATAAATGCGGCGCTCCTAATGTTGTAGCATTTACATAGTCCTGAGGAGCATGAGCAGGTATGCCTGGAATTGGCAAGCCAACCACTCTAAAAATCCTCAGCAACGATCCTTCTTTGTAGCTTGGTCCCTTCTCATGAGGAATCACAAAGCTTCTCATGAGCTCATACCACACATTCATAATAATTGGTATCGCTTGTAGAGGCGAGAAGTAATTTTTGTTCGGTTCTTCTTGGATGATCTGCATATCAAAGATTAAGCGAACAAGAAAATTGAATGAGTAGTCTAGTCCCATTATAACATGCTATATGCTGGTAATGCTTTCTCTCTTCTTCCTTTTTTCCGCCTTTGCAACCTCGCGAACTGTTTCTTATTGCTCCAATTGATGAAGTTTATGGACGTGACAATGTTCTTTTCTTTTTCTTTTTTGAGGAATTCTATTGCATAGACACTCTGGATGGCAAATTATTTTTCTTAAGCAATCCTCAACCAATGATATCTGCTTTAGCCTCATCCCAATTTCAGTAAATCATGCAATGCATATATTTATCATTTAACTAAAGCAACTACCGGAATTATTTCATCCACCAACTAATATAATTAACCTCACTAAAAATAATTTAGGCTTGGAGAGAGAGATCCTCACCTCCCTTCATATTTGCTATTGAAGTAGCAACAACTACCAAAATGCTTGAACATGAAAGCTGAATGATCATAAGGCAATCTAGGCACAATGTCATTGGCATAAATGAATCGAAAGTACTCGATCTGATGTTCCTTCAAGATCCTCTCCATGAACTCCCCAAACTTCTCATATCCAACCCTAGGTTGACCAAAGGTATAGACCCCCTCCAATCTCTCCATCAGCCACATTTCCTTGTGCACGGCCAAGATCGCTGGGAAGAGGATCGCCAACGTACCTCCCAAGCTATGGCCGGTCAACACATATTTCACTTTGTCGTTCTCGCCAAGCAGTGACCTTAGCTTCTCCCTTATGGCATAGTAAGCCAACGGCACGGGCATTTTGAGACGTGAGCCGAGCTCTTTCAGCCAACCTAGGTTCTTTCGGAGCCCTAGGGCTTTCATGAAACCACCGTGGATTCTCCCAATGCTTGGTAACTCGTACCACGAGAGGTCAATGTCCAAGCACCAATCGTCAGCGTTGAATGGTTCAATGCCTCGAAAGGCTACCACGATGGTGTCACGGTCACGTAGCATGAAGGCTTGTGTGGCTGCTTTCCCTTGATAATCTGCAAAAGAAAGACGAATAGCCATATGGCAATTATTATCATGGGATACAATTTATAGCTATTGAAATGGCGGTATAGTTCCATAGCATTCCAAAAGTTGTAAAACCCCAAGAATTCTATCTGCACAATAGAACAGAATAAGTATTATAAATGACTAATTCAACTGTTTTCAGTGACATGTAGCACCTCTATTTTTGCATGGGGTGGCCAGCTTCATCTGGTATTCGGAACTTAGTTGATTAAATTCTTTAGTATCGTTTGACACATTTGAGTTTAATTCTCACGGACTGTTTAAGCTGCACAAAGTCTACATCGAACGGATTAACACTGTGATTTCTTTGTTTCTTGTCACCATTTCCTATGTCTTGACATGGTCACGATATGATTCATGCCTTTCATTTATAGATTAACCACAAACTAATTGCATGTTTTTTTGTGTTCTAGATTCTCTCTCTCTCGTTTGACCTGCCAATGGTGGGTGACCGTCATTCGAAGGTAGGCCTCGTTCTCATAGGATGCTTTCAAAGCCATCATGGAGAGAGCTGCATAGTATACGTTGTCATCAGGCCTGATGCTGTGTTCAATTCCACTCTCTTGTCCAAATTGCCAATGAAAGATAGGAAGCTCCCTGACTCTTTATCGGGCATCACCACCTTCCCTATTCAGTATTCACGACCCCACATTACAAGTCAACATCTTTCCAATTGGGAAGTCAAAACAATTTAGTGGATTACTCCTACTTTTGGGCAGCGTGATGGGGATGGGGAAGAAATGTTTGTTACGTGTCCCGCACAAGATAGGGATAGGAATAGGAATGGATAAGATCTCGCATCAGCCCGTCTCACCCCACCATTTTTATAAATGTATGCATAGAAAAAATACGAGGAAATCGTCCAAAATTCTTAAACTTATTATACTTTTATTAATTCAGTCATAAATCCTTTTAATTTTATTAATTGATCCTAAACATATTCACGTTTTGCTTATTGAGTCCATTCAAATAATCTTTATCGGAAATTGCTGATATAAATGCCAGTTATCCTACGTGGTATGGTAGCGATGATGTAAATAAATTTTAATAATATTTTTCATTTATTTTTTATTTTTTTATTTTATTTTCTTTCTTTTTTTCCTTGACTTCTTAGAAGTAAAGGCTGGTGAGGTTGACCTCGCTATCAATGGGCGAGGCTTGAACTCACCTCACAGGCCTTTGGCAAGGCTCGAAAGGCTCAACCTTGCCGGCCTTTGCCTTTGGTCGATCATTCGAGTCCTGACAACTAGCTAGAGGAAGAAGGGAAGGAAAAATAAATAAAAATTCCTTAAGTATTAAGATATTTTTGAAAATTGTTCATTTGTCATGTAAGACAGTTAGTGTTCACGTTAACAATTTTTAGCCAAAATTAACTAGATGGATTCAATTAACAAAACGTAAAAAAGTTTATGAGTCAATTGACACAATTTAAATGTTTAAGATTGAATTGATAAAAGTGTAATAGGTTTTTAAACAATTTTCCCAAAAAATACCCTTTCAATACTGAAAAGATTACCATTCTATTTTTCAGTCACAATAAGAATCATATATTTCTAAAATTAGGGTTTATTACATTTTTTGAACTCACACTCACTTTGTTCATTCATCCTCTCCTATATGCCTATTGTTATTCTAATTCATCCATCCGCCCTCCCACACGAACGGTGCAGTTCATCTTCTTCACCGACGTTATTCACAAGCAACGACCACCATTGTGACTCCATCTTACCAAATCTACCGACCATTAGTCACCTATAGCAGTCACGAGTCCGACGACTTCGAAAAACAGTACTCTCTCTCTCTCTCTCTCTCTCTAGACCTGCTTTTTTTTGTTGTGATTCCGAGTAGTGTTTAGCAAAGTCTTCCATAAGGGCACAAAGAACGAAAAAAAATTAATTGAAAAGTTTAACTTTAGTGAATTTCTTTATTATAATAACTCTATTTCATAGATAAAAAACAAAGTTATATTTTTTCAGTTTCTTTGATTTTTTTTTTTCTTCTTCTTTATTGATCTCATTTGGGGAAAGAGTTGAACCCCTTAATGAAAGTTTCTAAACCCGCCTTACCCCGAGTCGGGCTTTGGCCGCACTGGGAAGTGGCGCCTCGAGCTCGTGACCCGAGGAAGACCAGAAAAGAGACATGAATTGGAAACTCTAAGCGTCTCTGCTTCGTGCCTATGGTAGTCGGCAACCTCAGACACGTAAAATTCGTCGTCAAATCGAAACAAGAACATCAGACCGAGCTTCGAACGCGATCAATCCCGAAGGACGTTGGAGCTAGACACCTTGCCCCAGGAATGCATCGCCCACATACTCTCTCTCTCTCACCACCCCTCGCAACACCGCCCGCTTCTCCGCCTTCTCCCGCACCTTCCCCGCTACCTCTGACTTCGACGCTATCTGGTACAAGTTCCTCCCTCCTGGTTTCAACTTGATCTTCTCGAATTCGTTACCGTCGCATCCGCCTCTTGGACCCTTGCTGACTAGGAAGAAGGTTGTCTTTCTTCGGCTTTACAATGCCCCTCTTCTCATTGACTCTGATCACATGTGACAAGTATCCAAAAAGGCATAAACCTATCTCATTTATATTAATTCAGTTTTAGCTTTTCAAATGGGTGAATTTAGTCCTAAGCATTTTGCATTTATGCCGATTGAGTCTATTCAATTAACTTTAGCCGAAAATTGCTAACATGAACGCCGACCGTCCTACATGACATGACCAGTAATGAGTTAATGACCTCATTTTATGCACTATGTGACTCCTAACAATGTTCTCGAAGTAATATATCAATATTGCTACTTTAGTGTGTTACCGATGGTTACATAGGATTTATAGGACATGTCTAGAAAAGAAGTTATTCTAAAATGAAAAGAGACATGAGTATTAAGGAAGACTATTATTATTTTATGTGTTTATTGGTTGACTAATTATATCGCCTTATGTGGCTTCGAATATAATTGTGAATACATATTGCCTTAAAAATAGTCTAGTATAGCCTTTAAACGATAGGTACCTTAGATTGATAAAGCAAAATATGTCTGGGACACTATGAGACATTATTCTTTTTTTATTGTAGATGTTATGTTATCCCTAACAAGTGCATAATTTGAGCTTCCAAGTGCAAGTGCATCACTGGTCGCACAACTTTTTTGCCAGTTTGAACTGTTTCTAAAGTAGATAAATATTGATTGTATTATATTCTTGATAAAGCATTGTCAAGTTCATCAAGTTCACGAGGGAGATGTTATATTTCGGTAGTTCACCTATGATAGGATGTGTTTGAGTAGAGGTGAGCATAGTTTCGAGGTAGAATCTAAAACTTGAGAACCGGACCAGTGGGAACATGTCCGTTTTCAGGTTCCGAGACATGCAAGGTAGGTTCCAAGTTTCAATAATTGTAAAACATATTTCAACGAGTAGGTTCCATGCTCTAGGTTGGTGGAACCTGGAACTAGAAACCTAGAATCTATAACCTAGAGCCTAAAATAAGTTTTTGTGTTTTTTTCGATATATGTCTTCATGCAATCATGCGATATTCCATAATATTCGATAATGAGTGTACAATTTGAAATCACTAGTTTGAGCTCCCATTTTGTGACTGAGACTTTTATTTTGTTAATGTTTCATAATTTTCATGCGAGCAATAAGTGGGAGTCATTAAAGGTGATAATTCACTACAATCATTCAATTAGTAATACAGGTAAAACCTGAAAAGAACCTGAAACCGACTCTAAAACCATTATGAGATAGGTTCTAGGTTCCAGGGTGTATAGGTAGGTTCCAAGTTCAAAAAATAAGGAACATGTTCCAACAAATAAGTTCCAGTTTTCAAGTGAAACCTGTACAAAACCTAGAAATGCTTACCCTTATGTTTGAGGGACACCATTTGTCTATAATGGAGTGTGCTTGGGAGGCACCATTTGAAGAGGTGGGAGCGGTTTTCTTTTGATGACTTCTCACTTTCTCGTATATAAATAAGAAGTTAAAATGTCACGCCCCGACCCTCGAGCACGCGGCAACCCCTGTTCTCTTGCGGTCATTTGATTTGCGACTCCCCAGGATCCGTCGCCGACCGTTATTTTTATCTTTTAATTAAACGCATGCGGAAGCGAAACACAATCCCCGGTCAATTACAAAAACAGGGATAGGAGGAAAACCCAACAAGAACACATCAAAAGTATCGCTTTATTAACTAACCGATTAACCCTAGGAAGTTTACAAGTACAAGCCCTTACCACGGGCATCTTCCTAACGAGCCAATGAAACCGCAAGCCGGGGTTAATCTACTCCCTTCAAAACGGCCACGAGCCGTAACACGCGTCGATCCTCCATCCTACGGACCTGAAAAATGTTAACCACGACGGGTTGAGATAAACTCAGCAAGTCAAAGTCCTAAGCCCCGGTTAGGAACTTCGCTCGCCTTGGGAGCAATCTAACCATGCAACCTAGTTCCGGCAAACAACACATACCCACCTCAAGCAAGTATTATCATACGACGGTTCAATAGCGAGATGCAAACACAAAGCGACCCTACCTCGGCTTTGGCACACGCAACCTGCAGAAACTGTCATTTCAATCATCACGACATTAAGAGCATGCGAATAATAATAGCATCTCACACACTTTCTCATGTCTCACACCCACACATATGCTCCGATTATTACGACCCTCTAGGCCACGGCACAACCTTATGGTTGGCGGTCAATCGGTCGTAAACTGGCATCGTCCTCCCCGTGAGGCACGGCGACGTCATGGGCTTTCCCCACCGACGGCATTCCATAAGGAGCATGGGCCCGGCCTCAACCGCGACTCCGCATCGTCCCACCCTCCCCGTCGGCATCCGCGAAACCCAATGGTCACGGCACAACCCCGAAGGATTGGCGGTCATCCGGCTCAACCGGGGGCTATCAACTTTAATCGACCATGCAACACATCATCAAACAATTCATTCTTGTCTTTGCTTTTGCTTGGTCGTGAATGCAATACCACTCATACGCTCATGCTCATGCGACATGCCATTTCGAGACCATTTCAAATAACCCACGCAATATGTCATGCGATCTCACTCGATAATTTCCAAAATCCAATTTCCAATCAGCATTCAATCATGCACATTCCCTAACTCTTGGGAACAACCAACAATTCAAGTCACGATCGGTCAATCAATTCCGACCAATCAACCTCACGATATTTGCGCACTTTTCCAAATAATCACGTATATTTAATAATAAATAAATACGTGTCCTCACAACAACACCAATCAACTATTTCCAACAATATTCAGTTATCCCAAATAAGTATAAAATATAATTATACTTAAAGATACTCATTTAAGAAGCATATAATGCTATAGTCAATTGTTCCGATAAAATAAGTCAAGTCCCACAAAATACTTATAATTATTTTTCAATTCCCATAATTAATTATCCAACCCAAATAATTCTATTTAGTAAAACCCTTCTTTAATAAACCAATGCCATTTAATAAAGTAGTATATAAATACTATCGACTTTGGAAAAATAGACCATAGTAATTTTCCCCAAAATTACTCAATTAAAACAATTTCCATTAAATAATCACAATTAATTATTTTCTCCAAAAATAATTAATTTTCAGCAATGAATAGTAATAACAATATTACTATTAATAATTCGAAATTATAAATTAATTTAATTAATTAATAATTCCGAAAATAATAAATAATTATTATTTATTCCAAAAAATAATAATAATAATATTTATTAATATTAACACTAAACAAGCTTCATCAATCATATTAAAACACTAATAATCATCATCCAAAATACTAATCAAATTTAAACTAATTAAACTACTCCTAAGCAAGATTAACCCCTAACTAAGGGATTAGGAAATCGACTCACGATTTATCGATTCCGACGACACGAGCGCGACGGCGGCGGCGAGGGGAACGCCCGGGAACTTCCGGCGCGTCGAGACGAAGCGGCCCGGGACCGGGTCTCGGCCGAGGGCGGCTGTCCGCGCGGCAAAAAGCCGAGAAACGCAGGGACCAGCGGCTGCGGTGGTCCAAGGCCAGCTGGCAGGCGGTCCGGTGACTCTGGACGGCGGCCAACAGCTCCGGCGAGGCGGCGACAGCTCCGGCGAAGGCTGGACAGAGCTGGAAAGGGAGAAGGAGAGGCGGTGCAACCGGTTTCGGGGGGGAACAAGCGGGTCGGGGTGGCTCCGTGCGGCGGAGGAGCTCGGGAACGGTCCCCGGCGGCCTACGGCGGTGACCGGCGGCGGGCAGCGGCGCGGCCGGCTGCTGGCCGCTTCCCGGTCACGGCCAAAAGGGCCGGGAGGAGAGAGAGGGCACGGCGAAGGCGCAATTGGTTCGAGGGGGTGGCGGAGGCTGGCCGGTCGGCGGCCGGCCTCCGACGATGACTAGGGCGGAGGGACGGCGGCCGAGGTGGCGGAGGTCGGGCAAGAACGCGGCCGGTTCCGGATCGGGCGGTTCGGCTAGGTTGAGGGCGAAGGGAGAAAGAGAGAGAGCGGCGACGGAAAACAGCGGGGCGGTGGCTCACGGCGGCGGTCCTCAGTGGTCCGGCGTCTAGCAAGGTGGTCGGCGTTGCGGCGACGGCGACGCCACCAGCCGGAACAAGAGGTAGCGGCTCCGTCGGGGGCGGAGGAGAGAGGGAGGAAAACGAAGCGGGGGCGGTGCTAGTTTGGCTCAAGGCGGCGGACGGCGGCTCACCGGTGACCGGGCGGCGAGCCGGCGGGATGGCGGAGCTGTGGTGGTGATGGATGGTGGTTGCCGGCGGTGGGGGAAAAAAAAGGCCGGCGAGTCGGCTGGAAGAGGAAGAAGAAGAAGAAGAAAGGAAGAAGAAGAAGAAGAAGCTGGAGGGGGGGCGACGTGCTGGGGGAAGCTGGGAGAGAGAGAGAGAGAGAGAGAGAGAGAGAGAGAGAGAGAGAGAGAGTGTGATGCCCACATGGGGTGTCGGGACAAGTGGGAAAGAAGAAGAAAGAGATAAGAGAAGACTAGTCAAAGGGAGGAAAGAGAGATAAGATGGGCAAGTGGGGGTTGTCGACGGGAGGGGAGAGAAACGTGAGGGAAAAGAGAGAAAAGGGGGAGAGAGAGAGAATGTGCGGACAAGATGAGGGGAAAGAAAAGAAAAACAAAAACAAAAACAAAAACAAAAACAAAAACAAAACAAAATCCAAACAAGCTTCTAGAGAGGGGTATTTTGGTCTTTTTGCCCCCGAAGCACAAATTCCAAATATTTGGCTCCAAAACTCGGCCGTTGAATCCTTTTCCAATAATTCGGAACTTACCGAAATTCGGGATGTTACAACTCTTCCCCCTTAAAAAATTTCGTCTCGAAATTTGCGTAACTTTCGCATCCTTAAAGCGATGGGGGTATTGATGCCTCATTGCATCCTCTTTTTCCCAAGTCGCTCATTCTGCCTCATAATGCTGATATACACTTTCAATGCTGCCAAAACTTCTAATCCTGTCCAAATTGTCTTTGGTTCCAAAAGGCTAAGCACTTGTCCACTTTTGCAAAAAAGAAAGTTGCAAAAAGTTGGTTTTTTCTTTTTTTTTTTTTTTTTTTTTTTTTCTATGCGGCTAATCGCCGCTTCCGGGATTCGAAACCCCGATCTTGGACCAAGCGGCTTCATCCCGCGATACCACTCGGCTATAAGCGCCGACGGTGCTCCAAACTTGCTTCCTTTATCCATTTAAGGCCAAAATCTTTATCCGCTCCAAATTTCGAAAGGTTCGATATGTTTAGGGCTCAGCTTTCCTTTCTTAACCAATCGAGATGTCCCTATCATAGGCGACACCATAAGGAAAAAATGATTCCCTACTTGAAATTCCAAAGGCCTTAGTCCTTTACTCGCATCACCTTTTTAGCACTTTGCACTGTCCCTGATATCTTCACAACATCCATTAACTATAAAATCATTTCTGAACCAGTGATCGTCTTTTCTCTGACCTTGTTCTAATAGACTGGAGTTCCACAAACTTGACCATATTTATGCAATACCACTTGGATAATTTTTATCCCACAAGCATTCTCTTTTTGCCAATTTGTAGTTCGGTTCATTTTCGCCCCTTTCGACATCCTAGAAGCCTGCCAGGAGTCGCTCCTTGCTCAGGCACTCTGTCCCCGGCGACCACTCCCCGCCCTCGTCGGATCAATCGCCATGGGCATCTGTGAACTGCACCACTACTAGCAAAAGTCCCTTTTAAACATGCTTTATCTCATGAAGATATTATCCGCTTTGGCTTGTCCCATACCAAGCCTCACGGTTTTAACCTCGTCCGAGCACTCCAAAGTACAAAACTTCCTCCAGCTCGTCAACCCATGAGCTCATTTCCACGGGGTCACTTATCGACACTCGAAATCTGATTCACCAAATTTCCATCAAATCGTTGTCCGAATTCCACAAACCATCGATTGTTCTTTCAACATTCCTTTCACGTCTATTTAATAACCAAACCAAAATATCACCTTAATCACTTGAAGAAACCCTTATTAATACCTCGAGAAGAAAATCATCGATAATGCTATTTCACCATTTATCCACCTAACATCAAGGGATAATTAATTCTTAATCCACCGAAAACAAAAATCCATTCCTCAAATCCCTATCTTATTTATCACCCAAAATAATCCACATTGGGTAAATTCATATCTTAATCGAATCTAAGACCTCCGAGTAATAAATCATCCACCATAAATTTTATCAAAGATTATCACCATTTGATCTCTTATGATCCCATACCTACAACTCCTCAAATCATCAAGAATATAACTTATCTGACTTCCATTAAATCCAATGACCTCAATTGTCGTGACGTGTAAGCAACCAATCATCTTTGTTGCCTTACCACGTAGTCAAATCACTTATACGACACCCATCAAATCTCATAATCTCCAATAATAGACTAAATCCTCAAAACTGGTGCGGTAATCAGCTTATACTTAAGCTCTTAAAAATTATGCTCGCACTTATTCGTCCATTCAAATTCTTACGTCCTTTATTAACCTTTGTATCGGAGGTGTAGCTATCGTAGAAAACCTTTCTACGAATTGTCTGTAATAATCTATCCGGCTTAGAAAACTTTGAACTTCTGTCACTGTCATAAGTCTTGGTCAATTCCTGATGCCTTGATCTTAGTGGTTCCATAGAATTTCTTTCGTCCGAAATCACTCGACCCACAAAAGCTATGCGAGTAAATCCAAACTCGCACGTATTATACTTGGCATACTGTTTATGCTCTCGAATGGTCTATAACACTACACTCAAGTGCTATTCGTGTTCCTCTAAATTCCTCGAATATTTCCAATATATCATTCACGAACATAATTCCAAATCAATCCAAATACGCCTTAATCATCAATCCATCAAATCCATAAAAACAACTGGCGTATTAATTAATCCAAACAACGGGACGGTAATCTCTTAGTGACCATATCAGACCCAGTGTGTCATCTTCGGTATATTCCCCTTTTTAATTCTCCACTACCGATAGCCCGTCCTTGGGTTTATCTTGGAACATATCGAAGCTCCTTGAAGTGGGTCAAAGAAGTCATCCATTCTTGATAATGGATATTTGCTCCTGACCGTCCCTTGGTTAAATTGTCGATAATCGATGCATAGGTGCAATAATCCATACTTGATTCCTCAATTAACAAATTAACCACAATCGGCCAACAACCTTAGCAACCATCATCCAATAAACGGATTACTTCCAATGATATAATCGAAAGGATCAAGGGTCCTCCTTGATTTTCGATTTCAAACCATCCCTGACCTTCTGACTCGGTCTACTAGATTCCCAATCATTCTCTGTACAAACTTCGAGAGCTCTCCAACCTTAACCTCCTATTGCACAACTGACAAATGATTCTGACGAAATTGCAGGAATTCAGTCACCTTTTGCTCCCATGTGCACTTAGAAAAGCATTCTCCGTTGAACGCTTCAATGAAGGCACCCCACTCGAGGACAGTACCTTTGGGCAAAACCCTTCCCTGGGTTACTTTCCCACTACGTGCTACCGTTACCTTGCAATTGGTACTCTGCCATGACTATCTTATCTTCCTCTGAACATTCCAGCAATGCGAACACTTACTCCAAATCCTTAATTCAGACGGTTGCGACATCAAGATTACTCATCCTAGCGGACGTGGACAACTCAAACTCAAACTCAACCAAGCAACGATCATCAATCCATTTTCCAACCAATGGAACTTAGCAACAACATCTTGAAGCCCATCCTTCTAAACTAGCCCATTCCTCAAGAACTCTCGAATCGGGATCGTTCGTCTAATATAATTATCACGAAACCTTATTTCCAATCCCACGAGGAATTAGAAACCATGAACGACCCGCTAAAGCCGAGAGAATCAAATAAACAAACACAAGCACAAGGTGTTTTCCTAACTAACTATCCCAAAACCCATCGCACCTTATCACTCCATGTATTGACCAGGCTCTGATACCAAAATCGACGGGGTTGTCACGCCCGACCCTCGAGCACGCGGCAACCCCTGTTCTCTTGCGGTCATTTGATTTGCGACTCCCCGGGATCCGTCGCCGACCGTTATTTTTATCTTTTAATTAAACGCATGCGGAAGCGAAACACAATCCCCGGTCAATTACAAAAATCGGGGATAGGAGGAAAACCCAACAAGAACACATCAAAAGTATCGCTTTATTAACTAACCGATTAACCCTAGGAAGTTTACAAGTACAAGCCCTTACCACGGGCATCTTCCTAACGAGCCAATGAAACCGATAAGCCAGGGTTAATCTACTCCCTTCAAAAACGGCCACGAGCCGTAACACGCGTCGATCCTCCATCCTACGGACCTGAAAAATGTTAACCACGACGGGTTGAGATAAACTCAGCAAGTCAAAGTCCTAAGCCCCGGTTAGGAACTTCGCTCGCCTTGGGAGCAATCTAACCATGCAACCTAGTTCCGGCAAACAACACATACCCACCTCAAGCAAGGTATTATCATACGACGGTTCAATAGCGAGATGCAAACACAAGCGACCCTACCCGGCTTTGGCACACGCAACCCGCGTAAACCTGTCATTTCAATCATCACGAAATTAAGAGCATGTGAATAATCATAGTATCTCACACAATTTTCTCATGTCTCACACCCACACATATGCTCTGATTATTACGACCCTCTAGGCCACGACACAACCTTATGCTTAGCTGTCAACTGGTCATAGACCAGGCATCGTCCTTCCCCATGAAGCACGGCGACGTCACGAGCTTTTCCCCATCGACGGCATTCCCTATGGAGCATGGGCCCGACCTCAACCGCAACTCCGCATAGAACCCCGACCACCGTCGGGCGACCCAATGGTCACGGCACAACCCCGAAGGATTGGCGGTCATCCGGCTCAACCGGGCTATCAACTTTAATCGACCATGCAACACATCATCAAACAATTCATTCTTGTCTTTGCTTTTGCTTGGTCGTGAATGCAATACCACTCATACGCTCATGCTCATGCGACATGCCATTTCAGACCATTTCAAATAACCCACGCAATATGTCATGCGATCTCACTCGACAATTTCCAAAATCCAATTTCCAATCAGCATTCAATCACGCCCATTCCCTAACTCTTGGGAACAACCAACAATTCAAGTCACAGTCGGTTAATCAATTCCGACCAATCAACCTCACGATACTTGCACATTTTTCCAAATAATCACGTATATTTAATAATAAATAAATACGTGTCCTCACAAAACACCAATCAACTATTTCCAACAATATTCAGTTATCCCAAATAAGTATAAAATATAATTATACTTAAAGATACTCATTTAAGAAGCATATAATGCTATAGTCAATTGTTCCGATAAAATAAGTCAAGTCCCACAAAATACTTATAATTATTTTTCAATTCCCATAATTAATTATCCAACCCAAATAATTCTATTTAGTAAAACCCTTCTTTAATAAACCAATGCCATTTAATAAAGTAGTATATAAATACTATCGACTTTGGAAAAATAGACCATAGTAATTTTCCCCAAAATTACTCAATTAAAACAATTTCCATTAAATAATCACAATTAATTATTTTCTCCAAAAATAATTAATTTTCAGCAATGAATAGTAATAACAATATTACTATTAATAATTCGAAATTATAAATTAATTTAATTAATTAATAATTCCGAAAATAATAAATAATTATTATTTATTCCAAAAATAATAATAATAATATTTATTAATATTAACACTAAACAAGCTTCATCAATCATATTAGAACACTAATAATCATTATCCAAAATACTAATCAATAATTAAACTAATTAAACTACTCCTAAGCAAGATTAACCCCTAACTAAGGGATTAGGAAATCGACTCACGATTTATCGATTCCGACGACACGAGCGCGACGGCGGCGGCGGGGGAACGCCCGGAACTTCCGGCGCGTCGAGACGAGGCGGCCCGGGGCCGGGTCTCGGCCGAGGGCGGCTGTCCGCGCGGCAAAAAGCCGAGAAACGAGGGACCGGCGGCACGGTGGTCCAAGGCGGGCCGGGCGGGCGGTCCGGTGACTCGGGACGGCGGCCAACAGCTCCGGCGAGGGCGGCGACAGCTCCGGCGATGGCTGGACAGCACCGGCTGGAAAGGGAGAAGGAGGGCGGTGCAACTGGTTTCGGGGGGGAACAAGCGGGTCGGGGGTGGCTCGGTGCGGCGGAGGAGCTCGGGAACGGTCCCCGGCGGCCTACGGCGATGACCGGCGGCGGCGGGCAGCGGCGAGGCTGCTGGCCGCTTCTCCCGGTCACGGCCAAAGGGCCGGGAGGGGAAGAGAGGGCACGGCGAAGGCAAGAATCGGTTCGAGGGGGTGGCGGAGGCTGGCTGGTCGGTCGGCTGGCCTCCGACGATGACTAGGGCGGAGGGACGACGGCGGCCGAGTGACGGCGAGGCAGCAACTCGCTGTTCCGGCGTCAGGCGGTCGGCTGGTCAGACGCGAAAGGGAGAAAGAGAGAGAGCAGCGACGGACAACAGCAGGGCAGTGACTCACGGCGGCGGTCCTTGAGTGGTCCGGCGTCTAGCAAGGTGGTCGGCGTTGCAGCGACGGCGACGCCACGGAGACGGAACAAGACAGCAGCTCCGTCGGGCGCAGAGGAGAGAGGGAGGAAAACGAAGAAGCTGGGCGGAGGGTTTGGCTCAAGGCCGGCGGACGGCGGCTCACCGGTGATCGGGCGGCGAGCTGGCGGGACGGTGGAGCTGTGGCGGTGATGGATGGTGGTTGCCAGCGCCGGTGGCAGCAAACCAGCTTCGGCTGGAAGAGAAGAAGAAGAAGAAGAAGAAGAAGAAGAAGAAAGGAAGAAGCTGCTGGGGAGGGGGCAACGTGCAGGGGAAGCTGCGCACGCGGAGAGAGAGAGAGAGAGAGAGAGAGAGAGAGAGAGAGAGAGAGAGAGAGTGATGCCCACATGGGCTGTCAGACAAGTGGCCAAAAGAAGAAGAAAGAGATAAGAGAAGACTAGTCAAAGGGAGGAAAGAGAGATAAGATGGGCAAGTGGGGGTTGTCGACAGAGAGAGAAACGTGAGGGGGAGAGAGAGAGAGAGAACGTGCGGAGGGGAGGGGGAAAGGAAAGAAAAGAAAAACAAAAACAAAAACAAAAACAAAAACAAAAACAAAAACAAAACAAAATCCAAACAAGCTTCTAGAGAGGGGTATTTTGGTCTTTTTACCCCTGAAGCACAAATTCCAAATATTTGGCTCCAAAACTCGGCTCGTTGAATCCTTTTCCAATAATTCGGACTTACCGAAATTCGGGATGTTACATAAAATAACTTCCGTACGACCCTATCCAAATAGAGAAAGGAACGTATAAAGAAACATAGGTTCTCCTCTCTATCAAAAAAACACACAAAAGGTTTCCGTCATCACTTTCATCATTAATGTTGTGAAACAAGAATATTTTCCTTGTAATTACATTCAGATCATTGTAAAGTTGTAGATTTGTCATCTAATCATTGGTGATTCACTCTATATTCCCGGTAATTCTCTTATTGCGCATCAAAAGGTTAGTTGATTTTTGCCTGACTTTATATAACAAAAAATATTAAAAAATTCAAGAGGGGCAATTCCGAAAAGTGTTTTCACCTCTTTAGATTAAGGGATTCAATTTTCTAATTTTTTGCGTTAATATTTTAGTTGACCGGAAAGTGTTTTCAATTATCTAATCATTTTCGACAAACCAAATAAGTGAAAGTCTGAAAAACTAATTTCTGAAAAACACTTTCCACTCAATGCAAACACACCCTTAGAGACTGTTTACTTATCTTAATGCAAACCATACCATAAATACCAACTCGTCATGAAGTAGGACAAAAAGATAAATCTTGATTCAGCTTTCTAATGAATGGGGAGCATTTATTGGCAATAACTTGGAGCAGTCGTCGTGGCGAAATTGTAAAAGATTTTCAATGTTCAACAAAAAGTTCATGAAACTTTGGATTATCGCTATTATATATGGTGCGTGAGAAATAGGGTATAAATTTCCAATTGCTCTCGGCTGAAATCTTCAGTAAAATAACAAAAGGAAGTTTCCTCACGGTCAAAGATTTCCTTTTGTTGGTTTGGTCAACTTTCATTCTTTAGAAACCGCACGGTGATCTTTCCTAGAGTAAGGAGTTCTTTCTTCAACTGCACGAAAGATTTCTCTGAACACGAATGAATCTGTGATGTGAGTTTTACATTAAAAATGACATTTTATTTATAAAAACCGCGGGTTTGGGTGTAATTTGGGCTTGGAAAATACTCGAATGTGCAAGCAATTATTATTTTGTAATTTTCCTATTAATTAGTGGATTATTCGCTATTGATTCTCCCTATGGTGAAAGTGCCGATGTTCGAATTGAACCACATAAATTTCTGATATTCTTTATTGTTCCTAGTTTATTTTCCTGGTAAGTTCGCATTGATTTAATTGTAAGATCCGATATTTTTCACATTAATTTTCTAATAATTAGGAAATGCACAAATAATACTCGTATAACATATTACATAAGAATACAAAATGGGATAGACCACTACCTACGCTCTTAATGAAATCCGCTGTGTATTTGTGTTTTAACTTCTATATTTTCTTGCAATACACCTTATTAATCTCAATGATCCAATCTTAGGAGAAATTATTACATTGTACATGCTATAACTTATTCATAGTCAATGTTGGTGTAGGAATAATTGCGATGCTCCTAACCTTGTAGCATTTACATAGTCTTGAGGAGCATGAGCAGGCATGCCTAGAATGAGCAAGCCAATCACTCTAAAAATCCTCAACAACGATCCTTCTCTATAGTCTGGTCCCTTCTCATGAGCTCATGCCACGCGTTCATCATCATTGGTATCACTCATAGAGGTGAGAAGTAGTTCTTGTTCGATTCTTCCTAGACAATCTGCATACAAAAAATTCGGGAAAATTATCATAATAGTACTAAGTCTTTTGTATGGCAATAAGTTATGTCCTAAACTTTTCAATTTACAATTTAGTCATTCACCAATTTTGGTCGGAAATCATTAACGTGGATATTGGCCATCTCATTGGCACGACCGAAACTAACTTGGATGGTTTTTGCAATTTTTTTATTAAAATTTTTTTTTTTTTTCTTTTTCTTTTTCTTTTTCTTTTTCTTTTTCTTGTTTTCTTTTTTTTTTCTTTTCCAGCTCTAGGTCAAGCAAGGTGGCCGGCAGAGCTAGAAAAAAAAAGGTTAATTAAAAATCAGAAAAAATTTAAAAAAATTGCAAAATAATCACCCATGCTAGCATCTACCGTGCCACCTAGATGACTATTTTAACAAATTGTTGAAATGTTTAGGATTAACTTGACAAAATTAATAGGTTTATAACTGAATTAGTCACTACGCAATAGGTTTCGGACTTTTTGAACAATTTTCCCAAAAAATTTAGCAAATAAGAAAATTGTATGAGTAGTCTAATCCAAGGACAACATGCTACGTGAGCTTAATGCTTTCTTTCTTCTTCCTTTTTTCGCCTTTACAACACCGCAAAGTTTTAACGCTCCAATTGATGTAGCCCATGGACGCGACCGTGTTTCTTACTTTGGAGGAATTTTATTCCATAGCCGGTCTGGATGGCAAATTCTTTTTCTTAAGCGATGCTAATCCAATGATATATGCTTTATCCTCATCTCAATTCAGCAGGATATGCGTTTAACTGAAGCTACTATGATGACCAAAAAAATACAGCCTAAAACTACTATGAGAACCATTTTGTTTACCAACTAATATGACTAGCCAGAGAGAGAGAGATTTCCTTACCTTCCCTGGATATCTGCTATTGAAGTAGCAACATCTCCCACAATGCTTGAACATAAAAACTGAATCATCGTAAGGCAATCTAGGCACAATATCGTTCCCATAGACGAATCTAAAGTACTCAATCCAATGTTCTTCCAAGACCCTCTCCATGAACTTCCCAAATTTCTCATCTCCAACCCTAGGTTGACCATATGTGTAGACCCCCTCCATCCTCTCCATCAACCACGTTTCCCCGTGCACGGTCAAGATCGCCGGGAAGAGGTTCGCCAACGTGCCTCCCAAGCTGTGGCCCGTCACCACGTACTTTGCTTTGCCGTTCTCACCAAGCAGTGACCTCAGCTTCTCTCTTATGGCATAGTAAGCCAACGGCGCGGGCATTTTCAGATGCGGGTCAAGCTCTTTCGGCCAACCTAGGCTCTTTTGGAGCCCTAGGGCTTTCATGAACCCGCTGTGGATTTTCCCGATGCTTGGTAACTCGTACCATGAGAGGTCAATGTCTGAGCACCATGCGTCTGTGCCTTGGAAGGCGACCACAATGGTGTCCCGGTCACGAAGCATGAAGGCTTGTGTGGTCGCTTTCCCTTGATAATCTGCAAAAGAAGGACGAATAAGGCATCTGGCAACTAATATCTCGGTACATAATTTATGGCTACATCATGGCAGTAGACGTCCGTGCCATTCCAAAAGTTGTAGAACCCCAAAAATTCCATCTGCATAGAAGAACGGACATAGTTATTAATAAATGAGTAATTCGACTGTTAATGAGCTAGTACAAGGAACTTAGTTAATTGAGTTCTCTAGTATAAGCTATGATTAATTGTTTGACACCTTTTGAATTTAAGCTGCGCAAAGCTTACATCAAATGGATTGACTTATGAATTCTTGTTTCTGGTCGTCGCTTTGACAGGGTCACAACATCAACCATGCTTTCATTTATATATTAACCTAAAACAAATTACGAGGTTATTTTTGTTCTAGACTCTCTCTCTCTCTCTCGTCTGACCTGCCAGTGATGGGTGACCGTCGTTCGAAGGTAGGCCTCATTCTCGTAGGATGCTTTCGAAGCCATCATGGAGAGAGCCGCACGGTACTCGCTGTCGCTAGGCCTGATGTGGTTGTCCAATTCCACTCTCTTGTCCAAGTTTCCGATGAAGGATATGAAGCTCTCTGACTCTTTATGCGGCATCACCACCGTCCCTATTCACCACTCCACATAACAACTCAACAACATCGTTCCAAGTGGGAAGTCATAAAGAAGTTGTTCACCAACATAATAAGTCAACATCCTTCATAGTGAAAAGTCATAAAGTTGTGAGCAGTGCACTGCTTGATCAATATCTTCACCCACATGTATTTTCTAGAGGATACAGCAATTGATCAGTCTTTAAAAACTTCTGATGGTTGGTAAACTAAATCATAGGAAGTTGTTCTCGTGTAGGCATGATCAACAGGGTGCAGATGAGCCTAATTAGGTACTGGATAAGCTCAGCCGTTCTTAGTATAATGTGTTCTTGCTGGAAATGTTTGGATCTGAGGGAGCCTGATCCAAAAATGATATAATATTTACAAGTTCTGCTATTTATACTTCGAGCCTGATGAACTCAAAAGACCGCAAGATTCATGATCAACTCTATCTCGGAACTAACAATGAAGTTGCCGAAGCGCTTTTCATGTGGGGAAACTTGAAGAAGTTTATCGAAGCATGATGAACTTGCCATTCTATGCCTATGAAATCAAATCTTGGGTTAAAAACAAATGTGCAATGTATCTTTGTTTTCACTTAGACCAAATGAAATTTTTTTACTTTGACTAAGCTAATTTTATCTTAGTAGTTATGGAAAACTCTAAACCAAGTGACTTTAAATGATTTATTGAGGAACGTGTCGGTATTGATGGGTGAAAGGTACTCTAAATGATCATGCACACTATTGAAATGGAATCATTTGTCTAACCATGCATTTTATTTCTAATCATGTACCATTATTGCTTTTGTCCCATTCAAAAAAAACAAAACCCTTAAATGTGGGATCATGCTGTATTTGGCGATTCGCCAGTGTGAAATGAAATGAATCTTCAGACGAAACCCAGGCTGAGTAAAGCAGAAGGTGGTGGGACCTCCAACATGGATGTGAAGACTAACGCACAACCTTTGATTACTAGCAAAAATCCTCCATAATACAACAAAATCTCAATGAGATTATGAAATAGTAATTCTGGTATATTTCTAGGATCTCTCAAAAAAAATAATTGAAAATTATAACTGTATATCTTTAGAAAAAAAATTGGAAGTTGAAAGTATTGGATAGAAATATTTGAATGGATACAACCTTTCATAGATGAAGAAGTTATATCCAAATAAACACAACCTTCCAAAAGTTATAAAAGCGCCTAATAACCGTTAGGCAAAAATAAAAAAATTCAAAATTCAAAATTAAATAATTAAAAAATAATCGTCATTTTATTATGAACAATCATGCAACAAGAAAGTTCTCATTATTCTTGATGACCTAGATAAGTGGGAACAACCCTCAAAACTTGCAGAAAACCGTGATTGGTTTGGTTCAAGGAGAAGAATTATCATTGCAACAAGGGACACCAACTTTATGCCAATTGAAGAGAAAGTTCAAGAAAATAATGTCCAAACCCATTTCAAAGAATTTAAAAGATATCATATGAGAGAATTGCACCATCTCCATGCTCTTTCAGTAAGCATGCTTTCAAAATGAATTCCCCTCCACATGACTACATTGATATTTCTTGCGATATTATTCATAGAGTTAATGGACTTCCTTTGGCTTTCAAGGTTATTGGTTCCTCTCTTTATTGCCAAAGTAAACAACTTTGGAAAGACACGTTGAAGAAACTAGATTTAGTTCCCAATCAAGAAGTCCTTTGCAAATTAAAAATTAGTGTTGAAATGCTAGAGGATGCACAACGAGAAATTTTCATTGATATTGTACATCACTTTATCGGTGAAGACAGAACTTATCCACATTATATGTGGAAAGCATTGGATTTTTTTTCCAAGAAGTGATATTATTGTCCTTATGCGTATGTCTTTGATAAAAGTCAATGCTAATGATAGACTGTCGATGCATGACCTACTCAATGATCTTGGAAGTGAAATTGCTCGATAGGAAGACCTCAAAGTTCCTGACAAGCGTAGTAGATTATGGTGTTCCAAGATTGCATTGGACATAGTACAAACTAGAAAGGTAAATTCTATTCACAGCTAGGGTCTTCTCAATCAATGAAACATCAGCTTTAAGTTTAGAGTATATTCTTAGAAGTGTTATTTTGTCTGTGTTATGCATTGCAGAAAACCAAATCTATCTAATTTGAGTGAAACGATGGTAATATCATAATATTTAGCAAAAGATATTAATAGCATACATTTACAATCTGAAAGTAGAAGCAACCATAATGGTTTACCTAAGGAACAAGTTCATCCAATATTCACTCAAAAAATGCGATCCTTCTTTCACTATTGAAAGTTCACTTTTGCCATCCATGTCATTAGGGAATAGAGAACATCAAAGCACTCAAACTAACTGGACTTTCCCAAGAAAATGATTTTACAATGAAGAGTTTTCAAGACTACTGAGCTTGAGGTTGTTGGAATTGGAGGGGCGAAACTTGGTAGGAGACTTCAAGAATCTTCTCTCGAGTTTAAGATGGCTTTCTTGGAGTCTTTGCCCTTCAAACTTGCAAGCGGTCAATCTATGTTTATGGAACTTAGTCGTGCTCAAACTTTCAAACGGCAAAGTTCCAAAGAATTGGAATGGATGGGGCCCATGCTTAGTATGGTTTGGCATCACACATATGCGTTTGTTTCCATTTGCCTTGCCTTATCTTTCTAATTCTAATTTGTTTCATAGGCGAACCGTGACTTGAAAGTTATACATCTAATGAGATGCCATCTCTTGACAACTCTCGACTTCTCGACATGCTTGAATTTGAAGATTCTAGTTCTTGCTCAACTTTGTCCAAACTCGTTGCAAATTGGCAACTCTATCTACAAGCCAGAGCGCTTAAAGCGCTCGGAAATAGTTGCAGCCCAAGCCCAACTATCAAAGTTTTCTGCAATAGTCCATTTTGACCTATTCGTAGCGCCTTCTGCAATATGCGGTCTAAAACACCTATCAAGTCTAAAGCTAGAGAGGCAGTGTATACGAGAGCTTCATCCATCTATTGGAGAGATGGCAGGCTTTATGTGCTTGTCTTTAAGGGGTTGTCGTCGGCTTGAAAAGCTTCCCAAGTCCATTGGGAAATTGAGATCATTGCTCATATTGAATTTGTTTGACACAAGAATCTAAGAGTTACCTGATTCTATTGGAGATCTCAAACGGTTGAAGAAAATGAACCTGAGATTCACTCGGATCCAAGAGCTACCAAAACTTCATTGGAGGACTAGAATCATTGCTCAAGTTAGACTTGCAAGGTACAAAGATTATAGATCTGCCTACTTCCATTGGACATCTCAAAAGGCTAAAGCACTTAGTTATGCATGGGAGTAAGATAAAAGAGCTACCTAATTCTATAGGAGATCTCAAAAGGTTGGAAGAAATGAACCTAGGATTCACTTGGATAAGGGAGCTACCAAACTCCATTGGAAGATTAGAATCATTGCTCGACTTAGACTTGTAGGGTACAAATATTATAGAACTACCTGCTTCTATTGGATATCTTAAACATTTGGAGCGTTTACTTATGAAAAGGTGTAAGATAAGAGAGCTACTTGATTCTATTGGAAATCTCAAAAGGTTGATGGATATGAACCTAAGATTCTCTTAGATAAGGAGGCTACCAAACTCCTTTGGAGGATTAGAATCATTACTCAAGTTATGTTTGGAGGGTGCAAAGTTTACTGAAATGCGTGCTTCTATTAGATATCTTACAAGGCTAGAGAAGTTAGTTTTGGGTGAGATTGACATAAGAGAGATACCGAAGGCATTATAGGTGCCGAACAATCTTAAAGTGTTGGAATTCGGTGGTTGTAGAAACATCACATGGATGGGGGAGTCACCAAAGGTGGAGGAGTAGGATTCAAATATAGATATTACATGGCCTCCTCAACTTTCAACACTTTACATAACGTGTGATGGTCCTCGATCTCTCACAAGGCTTCCTTTTTGTCTTCATCGTTTGGAAATAAGAGATGTCAAATCGCCAATAGAACAACCATTTTTTTCCAACTTGAGATATTTGAGATGTTTGCTCAAGATAACACTCTCTAGATGTTGGTTAAGAGAGGTCGAGGGTGAACGGCTAGAGAATCTACATTGGTTAAAGTTGGCACATTGTGAATTTTTTGTGACGCTATCAGGTCTATCAAGCTTAAGGAAGCTCAAAGTGATGCAAGTGAGTTTTTGTTCGTAGCTAATTGAGATTCAAGATTTGGGAAAATTGAAATCACTAGAGGAATTATTCATTGGAAATCGCAACTCCATTGAAAGGTTACCTGATCTATCAAAACTACACGAGCTGCGAACGTTGCACCTCTTTGGATGTGAATCGCTGTGAGATTTGCCTGATGTACCAAAGGCATGTCATATCAATGTCCATGAATGCCCAATGTTAAGTGAGAACTTGCGGAAAACGTAGGAAAATGTGGATGTGAATTACAGGGAGAAAAGAATAGCCAAAGTGCTAAAATTTGACACGAGGAAATACTTAAGTACCAAAAGTTACAAAATGTATACTTAAGTGCTAATTTTTTTAAAGTTGGATAATTTAAGTGCCAATTCCAACAAAGGCCGTCGAAAATCCAACATGACTTATTTTAATAATTTCTAACATGTACGTGGCTCACCGGAATCCCACGTCAATTCATCTTCACAAAAAACAACGCCGTTTTGGCCAAAGTTTGATTTTTGATATAAATATTAATTAAATAATATTAAAACAAAAATTTTAATATAAAAAAAAAAAAAAAAAAGCAATAGCAAAATAGGCAGGGGAGGCTCCCCCGCTGGTGGCCACCACCCCATCGCCAATGGGGTGGCAACGATGGATGGCGAGGGTCACCAATGCCTGGGTGCAAGTCGACAACCCTCGCCAACCGGGCGCAAAGACCAATTGACCCTTGCCTAGGCACCGGTGACCCTCACAACCAGCGCCGCTGCCCCACCAACAATGGGTTGACGGCCACAGGGGAGGGAGCCCTTATCCTCTAACCTTTTTCTTTTAATTTCATTTTTAACATTATTTAATTTATAATTATATAAAAATCTAATCGAGGTCAAAACGGCGTCATTGTGGGCTGATCTAGCCACTTCAATGCTCAAAACGACCTCATTTTGAGCTTATTTGGTTATGTCAACGCCCAAAATGACATCGTTTCGACCTCAACTAGCCAGGAAAAGTGCCACGTCAGCATTTTGGCCAGATTTTCTCGCCATTGGCACTTAATCACTCATTTTTGCTCCGATCTTGGAACTTAAGTATACATTTCTAAACTTTTGACACTTAAGGGTCTGCATGACAACATTTCTATTCCCGGGAGTAGTTTCTGCTTAGAAATGATTTTTTTTTCTGTTCCTAGGAACAATTTTTGAGTATTTGAAGGCGTTTGATAACTGTTCAAAATTTTTACTCCGGGAACAGAAATGCATTTGGTAAAAATTTCCAATCTTTTAATTCTTTTAATTTTCTTTTTTCTTTTTTCTTTTTCTTTTTTTTTCCTCCCCTTCTTTCTGTTGGCCGCCGCCGATGAGGCTTGCCTCCCCCGATCTGGGTGAGGCGAGGCCCACCCGGCCTCACGCCGCTTGGGCGAAGCTCGCCCAGCGCAAGGCTGGCCCAGCCAGGCGTCGCCTGGGCGAGGCTCCAGCAAGCTTGCCGGACCTCGCCCTAGCCTGGCGAGGTGCCGGCGAGCTCACCAAACCTCGCCCAGCGGCGGCAATGGGGTGGCGATAGGGCGGCTGAGGGGTGGGAGAAGGAAGAGGAAGAAAAAGAAAAGGAAAGAGAAAGAGAAAAGAAAAAAAAAACTATTTCTTAAAATTGTTCCCGAGAACAAGAAGCAACTTTTTTTTGTTTTTGATTTCTACTCCAAACTTGTTCCAGGGAACAAAAAATTTACCAAACGCATTTCTGTTACCAGGAACAAAAAACTGCTCCCGAGAACAAAAGAATAGAAACAACTATTCCTGGGAGCGTTACCATGCAGACCTTAAGTATCCCCTCGTGTCAAGTTTTGGCACTCTAGGAGTCCGCACGTCGAATTACAAGTGAGGCTTGTTCGGTTGATCAAACTTAAAGATTTGGAAGGAACTAGAACAATTAGAAGCACCATCAATCTCCGCACTGCGGTCTCATGAAAAAGGTCTATTTGATCTATCAAATCCTTCGGGTGTAAGTCAAAGGTTACGTGAGAGTGTGCCCCTTCCTTCTATGGATGTATGACAGCTAAGTTTACTGTAACATTCTCTCACAAACTTGGTTATTCTTGTTTTTTTCTTTAATCTCTGTTTACGGAGACAATATATATGGTCTAGCAAGTACTTCGGATTAATATCTAGCTTTTTTAAGTTCCATTCAAGTTTGATCGGTGATCTTCGTTAGTAGTAGAAAGCACGAAAGCTCTTTGTCTATGATTCACTTGCCTATCGACGAAGACATCTAGTAATCTAATATCTAATTAATCTTTCTAACCTTATTTTAATCCAATTTGATAATGTCATCTACCTCATCTAATAATCTAATAAGTATTTTGGTGCTTTACGGAGGAGATCCGTGTATGATTGACACTTGTTAGTCTCCTTATTTCACACGTACCTTACTTCGCCTTTTTTCTTTTCATTTTTCCCCCTTCCAATTTCTTTATTTCATCGTCTCCTTTCAAACATTCAACCTATTTTCTTTACTTTTCTTCACAAAATAGGCTAAAACAAAAAATAAAAAAAATATCCAAGAACTAAAAATTGACAAGAAAAAAATAAAAAGATAAGAGGGAAAATGGGGCACGAAGAGTAGGGGAAAGAGACCTTGCTTTCTCCTCTCCAATGACTCTTTTTCCTCCAACCTGATCATTTGTTGATTCTTCGTCAAAAATTTGCATGGTTTCTCTGCATTGAGATCATGAGATGGAAGTTTTAAATGCTAGATGGAAGCTCTACTAGCCATTACTGGATAGACAAGGGACATTAGTAGGAGGAGATGCGCTCAAAAATCTGATAACACTGGAAAGAGGATTGCTAAAATTGATGCGTCTGATTCATGATTTATCAAGCTCGACGAAACTAGAGTTGCCATTGCCGCCGCAAGCTTGAAGAAGCTCCAGCCACCATGGCCGAATTTCCAAGCTCAAGGAAGCTCGAGCAGCCATGGCCCCGAGCTTAAAGAAATTCCAGCTGCCTCTCTTTCTCTCTCCAGGCTTAGCCCAAGGTGGGCGGCCTCCAATGGAGGTTTCAATGGTAGTGAGATCACACTGGAGGTCGAGTGACCTCACATCTGAGGTCGAACGCTCAGTCTATGCCCCAACGTCAAATCCGAGTTTATCCATTGATGCTAATGTGCCGGACAATTTTGATGGTGGCGTGCGAGTACGGGGGTGGCGGTGACCTGTTCTGGCGATCGTGGTGGACGAGTTTGGTAATGGTGGTCAAGTCCTACGGTGCCAGGCGGTGGTGGGGGATGAGGTTGGGGGTGGTTAAGTGGGAAGTTGGCTGTGGGGGCTGAAGTTAAATGTGGTGGAGGTGGTGTTCGATTCCATAGTGGTCGTCTTCAAGCGCCGGGTAACCGGCAAGGCAGTACGTGGTGGTTTTTTTCAAGTCTAGCAGCATGTGTTCGAGACAGCGGCCGGCGACCAGGGACAGCTTCAGTGACCAGCTGCACTACTGTTGATCGAACAAGTGACTTCCCTTCGGCAGCGGCGGTCCGACTGATGAAAATGGTGTAAGCGGAGGAGCAAAATGAAGTGAGCTTTTTCACAAACAAGTGTTGCTCTGTCAGATATAATCATTTTTCAGAATTGAAGCCTTGAGCTTTTACAATCAATCTAAGCTTTTGTCAACAAATATAGAAGAGGTTCCGTTAGAGAGCATCCAATGGCTTGTCTTACTATTTTTTATATTTTCAACAAATATGGAGGGATTTTGTGCGTTTTTTATATATTTTATAACTCTTATTCTTACTATTTTTTATCCTCTTTTTCTTTGTTTAAATTTTTTTTATCTTGTTTTCCTTTTAAATCTTGATTTTTTTTTTTAATGTGGTGTTGGTAAGCGTCACGCATGTTTGGGAAATAATAGAAAAAAAAATGCTATGTAGCCAAATTGAATGGAAATATGGAGGGATTTGATAAAATAAATTTGACAAGTTTAAAACCTTAATTAAAATTTTTAATAGTTTTACGTTTCAATTACACTTTTGCAATAAATTTTACTACTTCAAGTGCACTTATTCCTTAAATAAATGTGTGAAGGTGTATGGTGCTTTATGAGAAGTTGACATTGACATTTTCTCCTCCTAATTGGCAATTTTTGTTCAATTTTTCTCTCAAGCTAACGTAATTATGATTAGTGAATAAACAAATGTCTTTTTTTTAAAAAGAAAACTCACATTGAGTTCATCATAACAGTACTAAATGAGTAAATAAAAACTTGTCCAAGCCAAGTGAAAAAGTTAGAGGAAAATCAATTTATTAAGACGAAAATCATAACAAATTAAAGGTACACCAAAAATATCAATTTAGTATATATGATTAAACAATTCAATGATAAGAGGAAATTAAACTAAAGTAGAGGATTTTATAATCAACATAGCATGGTAACAAAAAACTCAGCTTTGGAGATAAAGAGGTTAAACTCAAATTATCTAACAAAACAGTGACTTTTTAAGTAAATTTTGTATTAAGACCGAAAGTCTATGTTATAAAAAAGGGGATAAAGGCACCGGTAATTCTTGAACTTTTGCTAAACATTCAATTAGTCAATTGAGTCCTTGGATTATATTCTACTTTGTTCATGTCGGTACTCCTGTTGAAAAATTGCTAACATGGCCATTTTATCACTGTTGTATAATGCAGTAACATCTAGGCTGGCTATCCAAATTAGAAGGATAGAATAATTTGAAAATTCCCAAAAGGAAAGTTCGAAATGAAAAGAAAAAAAAAATTAACATAAGCAGCTGCAAATTTAATCGAACCTTCGCCATCATCCGGTCCACACCATTAGGAAGCTCTTGGCTGAAGCTAAACTAGAGGTGCTGAAAGATAGGGGTGTCAAGAACCGAATCGAAAACCGAACCGAAATTTTGTGCAGTTTTGGTTCGCTTCGATTCGGTTAACCAAACCTAACCGAAATTCTTAATTAAAAGTGAACAATCTCTCTTCATCATCATTTCTTCTTTATTTAGGTCTCAATAAGTAAAGCAAAAATAGATAAACCGAAAAACCGTTCCGAACCGAACTGAACCGAACTGCATTTTCGGTTCGGTTCGGGACGGTTTTGGTTCGGTTCGATATTATCCCTTATCAGTTCGGTTTAGTTCGGTTTTTTTGAAAAACCGAACCAAACCGAACCGTTTCCATCCCTACTAAAAGAGGTGGTCAAAGAATCACGAAGAATATGCCAAAGGAGGTTCTAAGACGAATCTGTCGAATCCGGATCTGTTGTGGCCATTACAATCACAGGCATTTTGGCTTCCATGGCTGCTTTTAATCGAGCCAAAGAACCTTGCTCTTAAAAATCTCTACTTGAGCTACATGGATTTTGCTAGCATAATAATCTTTGAGTTACTATAAGAATAACAGCATATTGTGAGTCACAAATTCTTGAAAGAATAAACCTCACAATAATTTATTCTCACAGTAAATTAAAAACTATTACTCAATCATTTTTCTTATAAGATTGCACTGAAAGTTTCTAAACAAAGATGAACCCAAAAAGAACAAGAGTAAATATGAAAAGGCAAGTTTGATCTAATTAATTAATTAGTATATGGTTCAGGTGAGTTGAGGTCTTTCTATAAGACAGCTGAAAATTTGGGCGATATTTAGGGAAAAAGGCACTAAAAACTTCAAACTAAGCCTATTACACATTTATCATAAACTCTTTTGTAATATAAAATATCCTAAAGTTGTACCTGAGCAGCACTTTTACCCTTCTTTTATTCTATTGAAAATCTCTGTAAAAAATCCAATGTGGATCCTACATGGCGCTAAGGTGGCACTCATATGGCGTCGAGCACCACATCAGATGAAGATTAAAAAAACACTAAAGAAGAAAATATAAAGTTACTTATCGTCGTCTTCCACTTCGCGATCACTCGGCCAAAACCCCTTATCCATCCTTACTCACTACTCAAAGCTCACGATCGCCATGGCCAGATTGAACTCGAAGCTTGGCTGAAGGTCTGCAACGTGGGCTGAAGAACATAGACTAAAGCTGACGCAAGTACATAAACCACAAACCAAATCCAAGTCGACTAATTTCAGATTGAAAACAATTTGTGCAAATGAAAATTTCTATAAACGAATGCTCCATTTATTTCACAAAAAATGAATGACTTAGAAAATATTTTTTTTGAAAATAATCACTTATATCGCTTACAAAAATGAATTGATAAAAAATATTTTCATCGTCCATAAAAATATTTAAACATAAATTATTGTCAATATTGAAATATTTTTCATTGACTAATTTTTTTAAGCAATATTTTATAAATCATTCATTTTCGTGAAATAAAGTTACTCAAAGAGTTAAAATAACATACCCAGATACTCAATCTGAAGAATTGACAGTAGTCAATAGATTTTTAACATAATCTTTGGCTAGAAATAGATTTTTCCATTTCTATTCCCTAAATGAGTTTCTGAATAAAAATACATATTTGATAACGACATAAAATATCTATTCCTGAAACAGAAATTCATTTGATATGATATAAATTTTTTTCCTCCTGAGTAACTAGTGAAGCATGGCAAACAACAGAGGGAGGCGGCTGGCGGCGAGTGGGCAACCGGCTAGTTGCAAAAATGAGTTACAAGAAAAGTTTTTATTTCTCAATTATGTTTCAAAAATAGAAAAATATAAAATTTTTACGTTCCTTTTTCTATTCCAAACCTATTTCTAGACTAAAAATTTATTCTAAAAATAGAAAAATGAAATTGCATTACCAAATGGATTTCTATTCCAAACATATTTTTGAAAAGAAAAATAGATTTGGCTAGAAATAAAATAATAATCATGTACGCCCTCAATGGCAAAAGTGCTTTTAGAAACAAAAAGCTATCCTATCTTGCTTTACCTACCTCTAACAATGCTTCATTAACATAATCTTTTCCAGTGTATTTGACTAGTTTACAAGGTCTACAGACAAATTTTCATTTAGAGGATACATAAGTTTCATTTACTTAATCTAAGGAAATATAAGCCAGCAGTTAAAAGGGGGAAAAGTAAATGAGGGAGTATACGAGCGCAATGTCGGAGAAATTAACATAGCTTATTAAAATTCATGGAAAGGTGTTGACTAAATCCATTTTGTAGTTCATGAATTATTTTAACTTACTATTTTTCAATAGTATTTCGGGTCGGGCAGAGCTAATTCTGGCTTGGGCTCTCCGGCCCGGTAGCCCGCATCCCCAGAGCTAAAATTTTAAATCCAGCCCGAAGATGGGCCCGGACCGGCCCAATTAGGCCCCAAGAAACGGCGACCCTGCAGAGCATCGGATCAACAGCGACCTGCATTTGCCGGTAACCAGTAAACGTTTCGCAGCCCGGCCTCCTCCTCCTCCTCCTCCTCTGTGCTGAAAAGCTTACCAGTAAACGTCGTCCCCGAGGGTTTTAGCGGCCACCGAGGAACTCGCGAGGGTTCTCTCTCTCTCTCTCTGTCCCTCTCTGATATCTCCATGTATGTGTTCGTCCGAGAATGTTCTTTGTCTTCTCTTTGTTTCTGTCGGCGTTTCATCTGATGCTGTGTCTTGCGTTGCTGCTGGATCCAGAGGGCAAAAGGCAAAAAGATGCGGCGGTCGCTGTCGTCGCTGGTCCGGCCGGCGCGAGGTTTCTGCACCAAGCCCGAGAAGATCGTCGCGTCCGTGCTGTTCGAGAGATTGCCCGTCGTCATCCCTAAGATCGACCCCGTGGTGTACGCGTTTCAGGAGTTCTCGTGAGTTTCTGCTCTTCTTTGTTCTTCTTTTTATTGGGGAACGGGGAGGGGAGTGGATTCTATGGTTTTTGTTTGCATTTCGGAGCTGAGGATGATGCTTGGATACATGAGCGTCGTTTGTCAATTGGGTAGTCTTTTGCTTTCGTTTTTTCTTCCTAAAGGGGAGTGCTTTGACTTGGGCTGTAGTTCAGCTAAATGCTCCTTGCTTCTTTACACGAAAATGAACTGATGGTCATCTCAATCGGCTCCAAGATTGACGGGGTTTTATTTCAAGTCTAATATATTGAACTTTACCTTAGCACTTTGAAGCTACATTCCAATTTCTCGTGATATGTAGCTTTTGGGAGAGTGAAGAATCCTTATTTCCTTATTCATTCTTACTTTAAGCTGAGGAAAAAAATGGATTCACACAACTCCTGATGAGTGCTAATTAGGGATTTTCACTTTTGCGACAAATTCATCGGGAGGCTGAGTTTGGTGACCGGTCTGAATCAGTGAGATGGGCTGGTGACTGGAACGAAAATTGCACGCTAATGGTATGCATTGGTTTTGCTTGTTTTTCATATGTGCTTAGATTTCGCTGGTGTCAGCAGTATCGGAGGAGATATCCAGATGAGTTTCTAGACAAGTCTAATGCCAGGTACATTTGTTTGTGTATCAATCGATCCATTTTGACCTAGTGTTATCTTGTTAGTACTTTGTTCTGACTTGCTAGTTCCAGCTATAATGGCAAATTGCCAATTGTCTCTCATTACTTCATTTACTTTAATCTGACATGCACTTGCCTAAGCAGATTGCTCTGACATATGCCCCTTTTTGGGTATCTAAAGTCTTAACTGAGTTTGTGAAATGAGCATCTTCATTTATTTTGTCTGTATAATTTCTTTGAGCCCAAGCTTGAATTGTGTCAGTTGTCTGGTGAAACTGACTTCTTGTTCAGTGTCAGAGGGTTCAAACTTCAAATTCATATGCTGATATTGACAATTGTGTAAAACATTGCCCCCTCGTCATGCATAAATCTTTGAATCAATTAGTTCGAGGAATTTAGTCTTGGTGACAGTTAATTTGATATTTCTACGGTTCATGATCTTTTTAAGTATATAATTTTCTTTAGCGGTCTTTTTACTCCATTTAATTATTTTTTTGGAAAAGAATTATTGCAGAGGCTTGCAATATATATATAGAAGTATGTAATTGTTTGAGCAAGCTCAATCCATAAGTATAGGATTGTCCACTTCCCCCTAATGAGGAGATGTTGTAAAACAAAACTATGGTGAATACACTGAAACTGTGGTCCAGTAAGAATTGCATTAAATGCTATTATTTAGAGAACTTCTGCACCCCCCTTTTTATTCATTCTCCCCTTAGAGACTAGTCATTGACACAAATTGTGATTATCTTGAATTCTGTGAGTGCCAGTCTCTCTCGACCTATTCTTTTATCCCTCTAGTAAGGCTTGAAGCTAATTGGCATAATTTTATTTCGAATGCGGTGAGTGGCAAGCTCTCTTGATCTATTATTTGTCTTTTTCAGTCTTTTTTGCAAGGCCTGAACCTAAAATGTCATGTGTTTTCATTTTTCCATGGATCTGTAAGTTCACTAATTGTTTAATGTTCTACCATATGATTACAGACAATGGCCCATTCTCTCTCTAGGTCATTTGATTTAATCATGGTTGTGGTATCTAAATCTAATGCATTAGTTGCATGGAAGATATCTATATTCTTTTGTTTATCATCTCTCTCTCTCTCTCTCTCTCATGTATACTATTGACCGATCAATCACATTTTCGATTCACAAACTTTGTCCCCTTCTTTCAACTAGGGGAAAAGGTGATTACCAGATTGACTATGTACCGGCTCCTCGGATCACTGAAGCTGACAAAACAAATGATAGAAAGTATGGATTCCTCTGTGGTGCATGTTTGATGCTATTACTGGTATTTGTCAGAGTAGAATAGTCCACGTTGTTTTTCTTGGATATCTTTTATTTTGTTTCTTTGAGTGGTGTTCCTTAATATGTGTCTCCCATTCTTTTGGGCCTTCTTTGCTTTTGTGGATCATGATAGACCTCTATGTTAACTCTTCTCTGCAATTCAGCTTTGTAAAATGGAAAGGAAATACTCCTATCCAGGGGATTGTTTCCTTCATAAATAATGAATTTTGTATCTTGTGAACAACACGGTAAGTGCTGTACGAATTCTTGGTTTGCTGGTTTTCTTCAGACATTGCAAACTCATTTGTGATGAAAAACAAGCATATTTGTTCTGTCGTAATCAAATGTGATCCAATTTGGCCATACTTGATGTTCTGTGATGAGAGGTTGGCATCGATAATAAATCACATACGACGTAAAATGTGATCGGTGTTTCTTTTATTTCCTGTTTGTGGGGTCATTAATGTTTCGACCTTATTTTCTTACATCAAAGAATGTTTACTGTTAAGAGTCAGTTGTATGATGATTCAATAGGTGTTCTGGGATCTACTTATTTTACATACCCTCTTATGGCACGTGTCTGTTTGAATGTATAATAGGTCTTTACAAAGAGCATTAGACCGGAGATTGTATCTTCTTCTTTATGGTAATGCGTACGGTTCTCCTGCTGCTAATCCTGTCTGGCATTTTCCTGAAAAGGTTTATGAATCTGAGGAGACATTGCGAAAGGTGGTCAAATTTGCATCATCTACATTTCTTCCTCATACTCATCTTCCCTTCTCTCATAATGGCTCATTTCTCCAGTGTGCAGAGTCAGCACTGGAATCTGTGTTAGGAGAGCTGTCACATACATATTTTGTTGGAAATGCTCCTATGGGTCATACAGTCATACAACGAACAGAAGATTCAGCGGAAGTGCCATTGTTTAAGGTATGACGTTAGTTCATCAGTCATACGTGCACACTTACATATATGTATGTGTTCCATTTCTGCTCTAGAAATGATATATTGTCGTCATTCTGGAAGAACTTGAGAGAGAGATTGTTTCCTTAAGTTTGCTGATTTCTTCCTTATTTTTCAGCAATTCTTCTTTAAGTCTCAAGTTATTGCAACAAACAAGTTTAACATTCGGAAGTGCAAGGATTTTGTCTGGGTCACCAAGGATGAATTGCTGGAGTATTTCCCGGAGCAAGCCGAATTCCTTAATAAGATGATCATTAGCTGATTCTGTTCTGTAGTTTCACGGTTGAGCAGAATTCCTTTTGGGAGTATCTTCTTTTATCTGTCTTAGCCTGCCTTAAATGATTGTTTCAGCTGGCAGGCTGAAGGTGTGAGAAATAGAATATTCGGCTGCGGCAAGGAATTTTTGCTAGACATCTAGGATTTTGTTAAGTTTCCTGTTCACATATTGTAACCTTTCGATCTATTTATAGGGAGTGAGTTTTCGTCAAAAAGACGGGGCAAAACTAATGCTTTTTGACTTTGAGTTGAGCCTTGATCTGCAAATAAAAGTATCTAAAGATTTGTTGTTCCTTTTCACTTTTGGCTGGATAAGCAGTGAGTTTTATTGACTTCATAAACCAAAGGAGGGATTCTCTGCTACAGAAAAATGTTCAAAACGCAACACATCCCCCTTGTGGCTTCAGCCTCCACTTCCTACAAATGGCTATAGGCTGAGAGGAAGAGCCTATGCTTTTTTCCTTATCGTGCAATCTTATACGAAACGTCTAAATGAATCCGGAAAAGGGCAACACTTTTTCCACTTATTTGGTTTAGACACTCCAATTTTTTGGCGTTTTGACCTTATAAGGCCTATTATTTCTGGTATAACTTTACAAATGTGATCTTTTTTAATTATTTGGTCAACAATTTTTATTTTGTTTCTTTTTTTTTTCCGTGCACGCCTTACTTTCCTTATTCTTTCTTTCCATGCCTTTAACGTCTCAATTCTCCATTCTTGCAAATCGTCTCTCCGTTTTTTCTCTTGCTGGCCATTTTCTTCGTTCTACGCCTCTCACTCCATCTTCTACTTCTTCCACAAATTTCTCCTGAAATCTCCAAAAAGAGTACTTTCAACACTCATACATGACATTGAAAATTGCAATCAAATTAAACTACTAATTCAAATCCCAATTTATATTATTTAAAAGAACATGATTAGCCTATTACTCTCAACTTTTATGCCCCTACATGGTGGAGACATCTTTTCTTTCTCTAGACACTCACATGTGCAAGAAGATAAAAGAAATATATGTTAAAAAAAAAAAAAAAAGGAAGAGAGAGAAGCAATCCTTCTCAGTATTACCTTCCATGGTGCAAGAATAGCCCATGTACGGTGGAGAAAAAAGGCTTGTTGGGGAGGCCACTGATGAGCCCAATACTAGTGCGAGCAAAAGTGTGGAGGATGACCCGATTGCCATCATAAATAGAAAACAAAGGACAATGGGGTTTGTGGAAGAGTAAGAGGCGTAGAAAGTAGAGAACAACATGCAAGAGAGACAACAGCAAGCGTGGAAAAAAATAAGAAGGAAAGTGGGACCTGCAAAAAAAAAAGAAACAAAATCAAAAGCATTAAAAAATATAACTTTTATAGAGTTATATAAAAGTAGTGGACTCCAAAAGTATAGTACGGTCAAAATACAAAAGAGAGAGTATCTAAGTCAAATGAGGAGTAAAAAAAGCATAATCTTGAAAAAACATAACATTTGCCCTAAACTATGAAATTGTCTTCATGAATTGCTGCAACCAGGCAATCTTGAAGATGAGACGGGCGAATAAATTGGCCTTTTCCAGGTATTACGTGCTCATTGCAACTCAGAATCCCAGTCGAACAAGCCTCTGAATATACCACGTCTCTGATATATCTTGCTGTTAGCCTCCTTACCAACTGCACTCCATAAACAAGTGATTCCTTGATTCAACAGCAGCTCCACGCAGCAAATAACATTTGACAGCAACAGCATAGTTGAGAGCCTACTCAAATAGCAAGCCCACCAAATCAATCTTATTGCCAAAATGCCCTGCTTGCTCTGGCTCTTAAACAACTCCATGCACTGTTGACTGGGAAACTTGCTTGGAAGGAGTTGCCTTACATATCGCCTTATTATCTGCTTACCTGCGTTAACAGAAATGACTCCACATAATGCTGATTGATCAATACCACATCATCTAATCTAGCAGCTGGTGAATTCCACCTTGCATCCTCAATAGGTACTGCAACTTGCAGAAATAAGCCTCTAGTATGGACAAACTCTGGCAGAGAACTATCCAGCAAGGGCCACATAGTTGCCAAGAATCAAACCATAGAAAGATATCTCTACCATCACCTACAACATATGGTATCAAAGGTTTAATATCAGCTCTCAATTCTAAGCTTTTCGCCTGGATATAAGAGGAGGAAGCAGAGACAATTATAAGCCAAAGAGATTTCTTGTTCATACACCGTCTTTTGTGCTTTCAACTTCAGCTGCATTGTTGAACACTTGTTTCAAATACTAAACTTCAATTATTCTAGTCTGTTTCCTCAGGTATATCGATCCTCGAATGGGGAGATGTTTTGCCCAGAACCGTGACATATTATAGCAGTTGCTTAATAAGAAAGAGAGTGCTGCACTAGCTATTTGGTTTGTATAGGCTGAGTCCCATTCTTTATATCATTTCTTCCGAGGGCAATCTGCAAACAAGACCTACTGCATCGAGATAGTGTGGCCGTATTGGCATTTGATTGCCGACTGCCAAATCCGACTAGCCTTGACAAGATTAACAGAGAAACGTCACTCGCGCAGAAGAGCGATGACCCGATGATTTGCTTCTTGATTTTGCTTTCTTTGTTTCCCCTTCACCTGTGCTGATCTCTGAGGTCGAATAAACCGAGGAAGATAGTGCACTAGCAAGAACGCCAAACTGCATTGTGCTTTGGGAGAATCCACACCACTCCCATGCCCGCTAAAGGTAAGTATATTCTGGTGGACAATATGTTAATATGTAAAAGAGCTAAACAATTTATTTAATTTTTTCTCTTATTCACTCAAATTCAAACTCCGTCTATTTCGTAAGAAATAAATGATTTGAAAAATATTTTTCTATAAATAATCACTTATATAGTTTGAAATAATTAATCAATAATTTATGTCAAAACATTTTCGTGGACATAAAAATATTTTTCGTTTATTGATTTTTGTAAATGGTACAAGAAATCATTTTTAGGAAGCATTTTTTAAAAAATTTATTTTCCACGAAATAAATGCACCCTTAATAAGGATTATTTTCATCATTTATGGCATTCTCATTCTCAACTTTTATGTTTCACTCTTGATATGTTTGCATCATCCTTTCTTATCTATTTAAACTATATAAACCAAATTGGAAAGAGGAGTTCCACCTCAAAATTTTCGCATAAAATTCAATGAAAACCCCCACTTTCAAACTTGGAAGAAGTTGACTCCTCCATTGAAAAGCTAAAAGGTCTTACTCACTTGGACATTATGCAATGTGGTGATCTTCAAAATTTGCCTAAAGAGATTGCAGGACTTGGGAATCTAAAGCACCTCATCATAGAGGAATCCAAAATAGAGAAACTTCCATCCTCTATCGGGAAATTAGCATCATTATGTGAGTTGTATATATCATGGTCAAGAATTACAAGTTTACCAAATTCTATCGGAGAGCTTACGCAACTAGAGTTCCTTTCACTCAATTATTGTCGAGATTTGAGGAACCTTCCAAAATCGATAAGTGACTTGACATCATTAGAGGAGTTGCATCTCTCAGGAACAAAAATTGATGAGTTACCCGATTCGATAAAAAATCTCAAGCAATTGAAGGTGATGAGTCCGAAACATTTCTTATATGTAGAACTTATGGAAACTTGGTTTTCACATCAAAACACTGTTAATTTTATTCCCGATGGCATACATTTCTTAGCAATTAAGCCATCTTCAAAAGTGGTAATCTTTTTGTTGCTTTGTGCCACATGTTCAATGTATTTTCACGCTGGTGGCACGCTTCTCGCACGTTTCTAGCACACTTATAACACGGAGATTCGCCTCTAGCTACGATTGCCATTTACAAGGCTGTTTGATCCTTTTTTTGGTTTTGTTACATAATACATGTACTAGTGAAGAGAATAATTACTACAAAGGAACTCAAAATGGAACGATGCACATCGTGGCTGGTGGTGGAGGAACATTTCACTACTCTCCAAACAAAATGGAGCTTGTGCAGAGATTTTGATTATGGATTCGTTAAGTTGATTGCTTTTAATCATTCAAACCTACTATGTTCCCTGGAGGGAGGGAACAGAGCAATACAAGTTCATCGAGCACTGTCTAACATTTGTTCAAAGACAAAAACAACCATGGCTGATTTTCCTTGCACATCGGTGTTGAGTTATGCTTCTGATTTTTTTTTTTTTTGAGGCTCAGAAAGGATCGTTTGAAGAACCAATGGGTAGGGAGAGCCTTCAAAAACTTTGGCAAATGTACAATGTCGACATTGCCATACATGGCCATGTTCATAATTATGAAAGGACTTGTCTTAATTATCAAGTATAGGTGTGACTTTTTTTCTAATGGAGTTGCATCTCATCTTTAGTTGCTTCACTATCATCAAGTTAGCACTTTAGTGTCATGTCAATCTATTCTAAAATCACTAGTCTAACATTTTATTTATTTTTGATAAAATTAACATTTCTTATATGTAGAAGTTATGGAAACTTGGTTTTCACATCAAAACACTATTAATTTTGTTCCCGATGGCATACATTTCTTACCAATTATGCCATCTTCAAAAGTGGTAATCTTTTTGTTGCTTTGTGCCACTTGTTCAATGTGTATTCACGCTGGTTGCACACTTCTTGCACGTTTCTCGCACACTTATAGCACACTTTTGGCACACTTCTAGCGCGCTTTTGGCACGCTCCTAGCATGGAGATTTGCCTCTAGCTACGATTGCCATTCAAGGAGAGCCGGTTCTAAGAAAGTTCTCATTATTCTAGATGATCTAGACAACAATAAACAACTTAAGAAACTAGCAGGGGGCCTGACACTTTTTGTTATGGGCGTCGGATAATCATTACGATAGGGAATAGACAAATTTTGAATGAAGTGAAGGGAATCTTGGCTTATGAAGTAAAGGAAATGGATCTTGATAAAGCGTTGGAGCTTTTCACGTGGCATGCCTTTAACAAGGTCTCTCCTCCCGATGCTTATAAGAGCCTCTCTCGAGAAGTTCCACGTATGACCAGGGGACTCCCATTGGCTCTTGAAGTCATAGGTTCCTATCTTCGTGACCAAAAAGATGAAACATGGAAAGAAATGCTAGTAAGGTTGAAGATTGTACTTGTTAAAGAAGTTCGGGATAAGCTGAAGATAAGTTATGATGCATTAGGAGATATGGAAAAGGAAATTTTTCTTGATATCGCATGCTTCTTCCAAACTAGAAGATCTTTATTGCCAACCTATTTCTGGGATGCTTGTAGTCTATGCCCACATATTTCCTTGAAGAGACTTACTGATTTGAGTCTAATTAAAATTGTTTGTGGTGATGATATATGGATGCATGATTAGCTGAGAGACCTTAGAAGAGACATTGTTCGTCAAGAATGTACCAATAATTTGACAAGGCGCAGTAGGTTGTGGAATGCTGAAGAAGCTTGGAAAGTAGTGAGGTCAAACGAGGTAAAGTTAAAATAGGATCCATACATTATCAACCGTACAATTATATTCCAACTTCCCATTTAAAAGTTTCCTTTTGGCCATTATAAGGACAAATTTAATGTTTGCAAGGTCATATGCATTGATGGTTTCTGTTGGCAGATAAAGGATAAAGTTCGAGGACTCAATTTAGTTGAACATGGTTCCGATTCCATCTGCATTGTGCGTGAAGAACTTAAGAAGATGCCTAATCTGAAATTTCTCAAGTTAAAAGGAGGGACTTTTGTCAGAGATATCAACAATTATCTCTTGGTGCTAAGATGGCTCTCTTGGGATTATCCTCTTCTGGATCGGGGAATGGCCAATTTGCACTTGAAAAATCTAGTAGTTTTCAAACTTTCGAACTATGAATACAACGAAAATTGGTGTGGATGGAACATTTTGCAGGTGTGAATTTGTACTTACGTCCTCTCAACATTGTATTCTTTATTTGACCCTCTCTAATGCGATATTAGTGACTATTGCAGATGACAAGCAAACTAAAAGTTCTTTTTCTCTCAAGTTGTAGTGGACTGAAACGGACTCCAGACTTTTATGGTTGCCTGAGTTTGGAGAGACTAACTCTTGAAGACTGTTCAAACTTGGAAGAAGTTGACTCCTCCATTGAGAAGCTAAAAGGTCTTACTCACTTGGACATTATGCAATGCGGTGATCTTCAAAATTTGCCTAAAGAGATTTGAGGACTTGGGAATCTAAAGCACCTCATCATAGAGGAATCCAAAATAGAGAAACTTCCATCCTTTATCGGGAAATTAGCATCATTATGTGAGTTGTATATATCATGGTCAAGAATTACAAGTTTACCAAATTCTATCATAGAGCTTACGCAACTCGAGTTCCTTTCACTCCTTTATTGTCAAGATTTGAGGAACCTTCCAAAATCGATAGGTGACTTGACATCATTATAGGAGTTGCATCTCTCAGGAACAAAAATTGATGACTCACCCGATTCGATAAAAAATCTCAAGCAATTGAAGGTGATGAGTCCGAAACATTTCTTATATGTAGAACTTATGGAAACTTGGTTTTCACATTGAAACACTGTTAATTTTATTCTCCATGGCATAGATTTCTTAGCAATTAAGCCATCTTCAAAAGTGGTAATCTTTTTGTTGCTTTGTGCCACTTGTTCAATGTGTTTTCACGCTGGTGGCACGATTCTCGCACGTTTCTAGCACACTTATAACACGCTTTTGGCACACTTCTAGCACGGAGATCCACCTCTAGCTACGATTGCCATTCACAAGGCCATTTGATCCTCCTTTTTGGTTTTGCTACATAATACCAGTACTAGTGGAGAGAATAATTACTACAAAGGAACTCAAAATGGAACGATGCACATCGTGGCTGGTGGTGGAGGAACATTTCACTACTCTCCAAACAAAATGGAGCTTGTACAAAGATTTTGATTATGGATTCGTTAAGTTGATTGCTTTTAATCATTCAAACCTACTCCGTTCCCGGAGGGGGGGGAAGAGCAATACAAGTTCATCGAGCACTGTCTAACATTTGTTCAAAGACAAAAACAACCATGGCTGATTTTCCTTGCACATCGGTGTTGGGTTATGCTTCTGATTTTTTCTTTTCTTTTTTTAGGCTTAGAAATGATCGTTTGAAGAACCAATGGGTAGGGAGAGCCTTCAAAAACTTTGGCAAATGTACAATGTCGACATTGCCATACATGGCCATGTTCATAATTATGAAAGGACTTGTCTTAATTATCAAGTATAGGTGTGACTTTATTTTCTAATGGAGTTGAATCTCATCTTTAGTTGCTTCACTATCATCAAGTTAGCACTTTAGTGTCATGTCAATCTATTCTAAAATCACTAGTCTAACATTTTATTTATTTATGATAAAATTAACATTTCTTATATGTAGAAATTATGGAAACTTGGTTTTCACATCAAAACACTATTAATTTTGTTCCCGATGGCATACATTTCTTACCAATTATGCCATCTTCAAAAGTGGTAATCTTTTTGTTGCTTTGTGCCACTTGTTCAATGTGTCTTCACGCTGGTTGCACACTTCTTGCACGTTTCTCGCACACTTATAACACGCTTTTGGCACACTTCTAGCGCGCTTTTGGCACGCTCCTAGCACGGAGATCTGCCTCTAGCTACAATTGCCATTCAAGGAGAGCCGATTCTAAGAAAGCTCTCATTGTTCTAGATGATCTAGACAATAAAGAACAACTTAAGAAACTAGCGGGGGGGCCTAACACTTTTTGTTATGGGAGTCGGATAATCATTACGACGGGGAATAGGCAAATTTTGAATGAAGTGAAGGGAATCTTGGCTTATGAACTAAAGGAAATGGGTCTTGATAAAGCGTTGGAGCTTTTCACGTTGCATGCCTTTAACAAGGTCTCTCCTCCCAATGCTTATAAGAGCCTCTCTCGAGAAGTTGCACGTATGACCGGGGGACTCCCATTGGCTCTTGAAGTCATACGTTCCTATCTTCGTGACCAAAAAGATGAAATATGAAAAGAAATGCTAGTAAGGTTGAAGAATGTACTTGTTAAAGAAGTTCGGGATAAGCTGAAGATAAGTTATGATGCATTATGAGATATGGAAAAGGAAAATTTTCTTGATATCGCATGCTTCTTCCAAAATGGAAGCTCTTTATTGCCAACTTATTTCTGGGATGCTTGTAGTCTATGCCCACATATTTCCTTGAAGATACTTACTGATTTGAATATAATTAAAATTGTTCGTGGGGATGATATATGGATGCATGATCAGCTAAGAGACCTTGGAAGAGACATTGTTCGTCAAGAATGCACCCATAATTTGATAGGGCGCAATAGGTTGTAGAATGCTGAAGTAGCTTGGAAATTATTGTTATGGTGAACTTTTATTTATCATTTTTAAATCATAAATTAGAATCGTAATTCGAAAGTTAACAAAACAATCAAAAGGAAATTCTTAAAACTTCTCACAATCTTTAAAAAATGAACAAGGCCGCATCAAATGATTATTTATTTCATTTTATTATATCAAATAGCTTCATGAGCTATTTTACTCAGGTTCACATTTTCCCACATCATCCAACCTCTGGTACGTTACAAACAAGGCCCACTTCATTAGTCCAAATATACGCTCGGTTACAGCAAAAATCACGCTCAGGTACTTTCCCCATCGGCATCAGCACAGCCATCACGTACGAATTGTCCGTCTCGATCACCTTCTTTGCTGTGTCTCCACTCTGTCCCACCAACTTGGGCCATCGGAGTCGGCCCCCTATAAGCACTGCAATCAACCCTTTATCAAACCTAACCTTAGATAATGCCGTCAAAACTCGACTAGTATTGCATGCCTTGCCATCCAAGCATACTACTAAATTTCACATGCTCGAATGTGCAAATGATAATAAAAATTATGGAAAGCATTGATGTAAATTAACAATATTGTATGCTAGGAACAGAAAAATGTAAAAAAGGGACTTAAGCTCTTAGGGCCGTACGAAGGCGGCATCCGAGGTTAGTGCATCCGCGATCATCACAAGGTGGGTAATGGTGTCTGTGATTAGTCCCCATGCTCTTGATCTTTCTTACAATAAAGCAAGATGTAAATTGTACGGAGTGTTCTAGCAAGCGCAACCCTTTATATACCCATTTTCGTATATTATAGGCAGTAAATGCTTTGCCTACTTTTATGAGATGAAAAAGAAAATCTGGCTGTAATGACTTGTTCAATTTGATGGGATTCGGTCTTAATGATGCATGCTTTGACTACTTTTATGACATTTAAGAAAAAATCTGGCTTTAAGGACTTGTTAAATTTAATAGGATTCACCGATTTTAAGGAAAACTTGTCCCAAAAGTCTTAAATCTATTACAATTTTATCAATTCAATCTTAAATATTTTCATTTTTCCAATTGAATGCTAAACATTTTTCACATTTTGCCAATTGAGTTCCATCCAACCAATTTTTTATCAGAATTCACTAATATAGATATCAACCGTCTTACATAATGAGACCAATGCTAATGCAGACAATTTTAATATATATTTTTTCTATTTTTTCTTCCTTTCTTTCTTAAGCTGGTTGCTAGGTCTCAACGATTAGCCAAAGGTGAAGACCGGCAAGTTGTTGCCGCTAGCTATTATAGAGGGTGAGCCTCACCCGCCTCTGACAAGGTTGACCTTGCCGTCACTAAGCGAGATTGACCTCGCCCTACGACTAGCGAGGCTCAACCCTCACTAGATTTGGTGATGGCAAGGCTCACCTTGCTATTGCTAAGCAAGGTCAAGCCTCACCCAAGGTGGGCAAGGCTCACCTTCATCAAGCTGGGGAGAGCCAACCTCGCCTAGCGATGGTAAGGTCGACTTTGGTGGCCCTCACCTCTAACCGATCATAGGCCATTGTCAAGGCATGGCGGCTGGTTAGAGAAAGAAGGGAAGGGAAAAAAAACAAAAAATTAAGTAAATATAAAAAATTAAAAAATATTATTAAAAATAATTCACGTTAGCACCAACTACATCATATAGGATAGTCAATGTCTATGTCAATGAATTTTGGCTAAAACTGACCGGATTGATTAGCATAATAATAAGGTTTAGGTGAATTGACAAAAGTGTAATATTTTTAAAAAAATTTGAATAATTTTTCTCCAGTTTTAATGATGCATGTGATCAACGGTGCATGCCACTCCCCCTACATATTTGCAAATATTATAGGCAATAAAAATATTTTGACTACTTCTATGAGATCTAAGAAAAAATCTGACTTTAATGACTTGTTAAATTTGATTGGATTCAACAGCTTTAATGATGCATGCGGTCAACGGTGCATGCCTCTCTCATCCCTAAAAATGCAAAGCCACTAAGGTCAAAGCATGAACGTCTTCAGTAATCCAACAAAGGACCGATCAACTTGTCACAACTACATGTGTTTATAGTAATCTTATACAAGTTGGATAAGCCCATAGAATCTTATTAAAGCATTTGATGAGTTCTTAGAGTAAATGCAGAACATTTATCGCATCATAAAGATCTTCTCCGAGTGTTGTGCTATCTCCCATGAGTAAAACTTTGGAGATATCAAAGGGAAGTATTCACATTTTGAATGTTATATTCATCTAATAACTATTGGATATGAAAAGTAAACGATGGATACAACGTGAGTATAATATATTTGAAGGTTACAATTGCAGAAAATATATGTTTATAATTGGAAAATTACTAAAAAAATCATAAATTTATTGCAGTTGCAACAATTAATCATAAACTTTTCAATTTAGCTAATGTAATTCTAAATATTTTGACGCATTGCTAATTTAGTTTTAAACATTTCCATTGTGTCGATTTGGTTAAAAAAAAATTGACAATTTGTCAATTTAGTCTTTAACTTTTTGACAATTTATTCATTTAGTATTTTTGATCAATTTTAATCGGAAATTACTTACAGAGTGTTCTAATCAACACTTGCCTTCTACATGGCATGGTTTTTAAATTTTTAAAATTTCTAAATTGTTTTATTAATTCTTTTCTTTTCTTTTCTTTTCTTTTCTTTTCTTCTTCTTTCCTTTTTTTTATCCTAACCTTAGGCCAACAAGGTCATCGACCGACCATCGCCAGCCATGCGCAAGGGCGTCAGTCCCTTGCACACTTGGCTAGCAAGGGCATCGCAGCCCTCATTTGGACCTAAGCAAGGGGTGCTAAGGTCCTTGCTCATACCCAACAAGAATCGATTGTCAACCTTGCGCAACCTAGGGTTAGGAAAAGAAAAGAAAAGAATAAAAAAATGAAAAAAAATGAAGAAAATTTTAAAAAAATTATCTACAAGAGCACCAGCTCTATCATGTCAGATGGTTGGCATTGACTAGACTGTTATGTTAACGATTTCCATCAAAATTTGCTAAAAGTACTAAACTGACATATCGTAAAAAATATTATGATTAAATTGGCTCAATTGAAAGAATTAGGACTAAATTGATAAATCATCAAAATATTTAAAATTGAATTAATACAAATGCAATAAGTTTATGACTTTTTTTTGTTAATTTCCCATTTTACATTAATGTTGCGATATATTAAATAGTTTCTATATATATATCAAGCTCGTGGAGATTTAACTATTTAAGACCTAGTTCATGGATATGTTTCTCGTTATATCATATGGTCTAGTAGCCCAATTTGGTTGAAGATATTCCATTATTTATCAGTTTCATCGGGCTCCTAGAGCTCGAAATAGTGGAAGTAGTCAAGAGGAAAGAGAACCACTGTAAATCTTGTCTTGATATTCTCTATATTTATCTTTTTAATTATCGGATTTACCTTTTTTAATATTGATTTCATCGCTGCATAAAGTGGATTCAAAGTACAGTTTGCAGAATTCTCAACATTTGCACCTGCACAAAAGAATTTGATAAGTCACCCTTGGTTACATTTCGACCAATTCATCTCCTTCTTGATTTCTATATTTGGACCTTTACAATCCAAAAGGCAGTAACACACAAAAGCTTAGAAAGGTTTACGATCAACGGATGGGATTTACTCTCTTGTGATCGGACGGATCCCCGAGGAAGTAACCGAACCTTGGGAATTTTCATGGGCCCGGAACTGGAACTTATTCAATGACTTGGGCTGGGCCTTGGCCGTTCCTAGAACCATTATACATAACCGAAATTGATACTCCTACCCCCAGTTGATTTCTTAATTAACTTTTTAGTAAGAAAGTCAACTAGTTAGACAAAATGAACACACTCAAAATGGAAGGAAGATACTAAAAGTGCCAAAATTTATATACAGCATTCACTTTAATACCAAAAGTTTTTATCAACTTACTTAAATATCCAATCGAAAAAAAAAAAAAAGATCACTTAAGTAACTCTAGCAAAAATTTCCAACCAAAGAAATAACATGGCTTTTGTCATTAAAAATTTTATTTGAGGTGGCATTTTTTTTTTCATTAAAATAATCACTTTTTTCATTGAGATTGACACCAAAATGATCATTTTTAACTTGCTACACGATGTCATTTAAGGGTCATATACCAACTAGACACAATAGAGAGCCACGTAGGATTGAGAAATTAATAAAATATTGCCACATTGGATTTCTGGTAACTCAGATTAAGGTGGCACTTAAATTATGATCTAATAAAAACTTTTGGCACTAAAGTAAGTGTCATACATAATTTTTGGCACTTTTAGTGTCATTCTCCCTACTCAAAACATTTACTAATGTGTTTTAATTTCCTTTATAAGTAAAAAGAACATTAGAAAATACTATTGAACAAGAGAAATCACATCCATTTTTAATAGTATTAATACTCCTTATATTCTCCGCTTAGTGCATGAATGATAAATTTATGGATAGAAATTGATTTCTGAAGCAAAAATAGATTTCAAGAACGGAAATAGTCTATTTTGTTCTTGGATGAGTTCTGAGTAATAAAAAATAATGACATAAAATTTCAATTTCTAGAATCGAAATTTGTTTGATAACAAAACAAAATTTCTCCTTTTTAGTGGCAACGGTGGGATGATGGGGTCCGTGGTGGCAATGAGGGGAGGGGACAGCGGCTGTGGTTGGCAATCGATAGTGGGGGCAGGGCAACAGTGGCGGCCAGCCGAGGGAGGGAGGGGGTGATAGCGGTTGACAACCACTAGTGGCAATAGGGGGAGGGGGTGGTGGTGGGCAACCAGTAGGGGGAGGGAACGGCAACGGTGGTGGGCTATCGGTGGTGACAAAGGGAGGGCATGGCGACAATCGGTGCCGATGGTGGGCAGCCATCGAGAGGAGGGGGCGATGGTGTTGGGCGACCGGCGATGGCCAACAATTGGCAGCGACAAGGAGAAGGAGCAATGGCGGCGGTCAACAATCGATGACGATGACAACGACAAGTGGTAATGATGGCTGATGGCAACAACTAGAGGGGGGTGAACAACTAGGAGTTAGGGAGAGACTCCTTTGGATGAGAAGTAGAAAAGTGATAAACAATTTTTAATTTCTATTTCATAAATAAAAAAATAAAATTATTTATGATTTCTATTACAAATATATTTATGGAATAGAAATTTATTCCAAAAATAAAAAAATAAAATCGTCTTATCAAACGGATTTCTATTCTAGAAACAAGTCTGGAATAGAAAAATAATTTTAGAACAAAAATAGAATAGTTATCATGTGTGCTCTTAACGCCTCTCATCTCCACCAATGAAAGGCCACGGGTTCACCTCGCAAGCATTGAGAACGACATTCTAATCATCATGAGTGAAGTTTCAAGCATCATGTGCAGAATTTCTACATTGGACGACTAGGAGTTGGATTTTCCTTTAAAAAAAATTCGCTTTTTTCAGGAATCTTACAAATAATTAAGTTCTTGGGAAGAAATCTTGACAAAATCTCGCTGAATGGTGGTATTACTCTCATACTACATCTGATTTTTATTTTTGGTTAAATAGTATTACGTAACAATGGTCATCCCTTTCTTTCTCAAAGTAAGGAAATCATTCAACCTGTTAGCTTAACTTAAAATTAAAGTGAAATGGAAAAAGTCAAACATTGCAATTTAACATATAAAATTATTAATAGATGGAACTATGGCTTTGTTTTACTTTACAGAACAACCTATAAATAATTTCATCAAATAAGTTTCATCAAGTGCAATTAATAAAATTGCACCAACTGCAAAAAAAATTCAATTTAATCGTAGAATAAAAAAATAATAATCATAAAGGAATCAGTCTATCTATGTGGGAAATAAATTCGTCATATCACAAGATGGAAGCAGAGTAGAATCAACTAGTTCGGGCCACGATGCAGAATGACGCCCAAGCACGGCCCGCATCGGCCCGGCCCGGCCCGCAACTAGACAGAAGAACCCTAAACCCGTTTTCATTCTTTGTCTCTCTTGGTCTTTGTTTCGGATGTTCTTAAACGTCTTCAGAGGGAAACACCGCTGTCGGCTCTCGAATTGCACACGGTAGCAAGCCGAACCCACATAGAGGGAGAGACCGAGAGGGAGAGACGGACAAAGGGTAACGCCGGCGAAGATGATTATCCCCGTCCGCTGCTTCACCTGCGGCAAGGTATTGCCGCCGTCCCTGCGGTTTCGCGTTTCCATATCTCGCTTTTTGGGGGATGATTTTACGAAGTTTGTGCATTCGACACTCTATTGTGCATAGACCTTTAAAGGGTCCTGTTATCTGCTGTGATTTGCTCGAGAGGTTGTGTGCTTATGGTTGCTGCTGGTTTCAGGTGATCGGAAACAAGTGGGACCAGTATCTTGATCTCCTCCAGGCTGATTATCCGGAAGGGTGATGCGCTTACCGTTTTCTTTTGCCTTTTTTATGTTTTTTTCCTATTTATGTTATTCAAGCTGCATAGTTTTGGAGGGGGTTCATTTTTTTTTTTTTTTGCCTATTTGATTCTTGATGGTACAATTTGTGAAGCTGTGATAGAGAGCTATATAGAGTGAAAGCAGGCCCAGAGGTGACGCTTAAAACTTTGAGGACCTTTCTTGGTTTGGCTCCGTGATCTGTCATGGATTATCATGATGCTATAGTTTGCTCAGGGCGGTTCTTGGAAATGGTCGTTTAGATTTCACAGTGTTTGCCGATATTTTAGAAGGGCAATAGATATGGTTAAGAGATTGAAGGAACGAACTTTGTTTGGTCAGAATGGCCATTCGTTGTTGGCATTTGATAAGAATGCCGTTAGAAGTGGTTCCGAGTTGGGAGTGGGTGAGACTTCTCTATTTCTGGTTTATAGCAGTCTTTGCTTCTGTACAGACGGTTTTGTTCCTTTTGGATATGAGTTTCGAATGCTTGTAGTTATGCAGCAATATTTTGTGAAGAATTCTCAAGTCTTGAAAGTTTGATGTCTTGGTGTGCAGAGATGCTCTTGATGCATTGGGATTGGTCCGGTATTGCTGTAGGCGAATGCTGATGACTCATGTTGACCTCATTGAGAAGCTTTTGAACTACAATAGTAATCTCTCTTCTCTCTCTCTCGGGCACATGCGCATGTGCACATGGACACACACATTTGCATGTGTACAAACATAACTCTCTTGCTTACACACTACATTTCAAGAGGTTATATGCATGATTTATTTTTTGTGGGTTGCTTCTAAAGATGTTATATCTGAATGTATTTATATGTGTCTTTTTCTGATTTGATGCAGCCTTGGAGAAGTCTGAAACCAGTTGACTTGGAATTACCAATGAAGAATGTTCTGCAGCATGTGGCTTGTACTCTTGGGCTCATGTGTGTCTGCCTATAAATGCTTTGGTATCTTCTAATTGAACATATCTTGACAACTAATCTATGAGGTGCATTGGAACTTTTAGTTGAGATATAGATGTGGTGTGGACATATTCTGGACAGAGGTTTCATATGGTCTTGTGCTTTCTCCTATTGTTCTTTGGAGTGACACTTGGTGTATCACTTGGGTTATTCCCCTATTGTATAAATCTAGTAGACCAAAAGATGTCCTCATTTTGATTTTTGTCTGGAAGCTTTAACGTACCGAGAGCAGAATATTGAGACACAACTTGTGGCATCAATCAATCATCATATAAAGACTGCGGTCATTAAGAAAGATATGGAGCATGCTTTATTATTTCGGTTGTCGTTCCAAGCATTGGCAATAGGTGTGTTATATGGTGCTTGATCTTTTTAGGAGTTTTTTAAACTTCAGGTTGGAACAATTTGAATTGCAACATGCTAAATCAAAAAGCTAATCCATGATTGGAATTTCATGATTTCTTTTAACTCGTGTGCCATGAGCATCATCATCCACCAATTGATTATTTCTGGATAAAAAATTTGTTGCGTTATGTGTTTCCTCTTATAACTGTATTGGGAATTCAAGGAAGCCTTTCACAGAGCACCTTTGCATGGTAATGTTCTTTAAGGTGAAATGTCACAGGCTCCAATTTTCACTGCCCAACAACCAATTTGGTACTCAAACAAGAAAGAGTCCTTAGACATGATGAATTTTTGAAATATTTTGTTGTTGAGCTCGTCTTTTATATCAGTTAAGCCAAAATCAAAAGCAAGGCGGCTAAGCCTCTTCCTGCTTCCGAGTTCATTAGAGATAAAATGTCCCGCTTCTTTCCTCAAATTAGGGGCCACTCGATAGATAAGCAATTTTTTTGTGGACAATTTGGCTTGCAAGATAAAGTCATTACTTCATAGCATTATTTTTTTGGGGACAATCCATTAGAGCATTTACTTGATCATTCTTTTACTCTTTGTCAAGACAGTCAGATGTACAATATCGAGACACCTTATCGACATAATACTGTGCAAATTGCCTTTCAGTAATCTATGTCTCCTGGTACTTGATATTCTTGATTGAAAGATGTCATTTTATGCGTCTTTCTTAGACTATATATTTTTCTGCTGCTTGGAGAGATGGTCTTCTGCCTCTGGTATGTTTTATAGCATGTTCACAGTAGCAATCTCTTAGTTAAGTGCTACTCCACTAGAATGAGTAGCTTTCATTTTCCCTGTCCAATAGATGCCAATTGCACCCTTTTTTTAGCTTCAAAGTTATCAGGTTCAACCACTCACCAAATAAGAGTCAGTTGGACTCACATTTGGGCGGTACAAAAGAAAAGGAGAAGATACTGCAAAGGTGGATCTTTTGGGAATGGGTTTGTCTATTTGTTGACTTACTTAATCTTGGTGGATTTTGTATCGGATCTGAGGCTGCTCGCTTTGACTTTGCATGCTAGTTTCATGGTTTTTTCTTTTATTGAGGTCATTTGGTGCTTCTGTTTCTGTGCTCTCTGTGGTTGTGAGATTGTTCATTGGAAGGAGGTTAAGAGTGTTGTTCGCTGAAAGTTTCAGATCGTTGGTGTTCTTTGCTCTTTGTCATTATTTATAGCATATATGCGAATTTCATGCCTATCTGATTTCTAGTCGCATGTTTTAGTTTAAACTTTTGTCATTGTAGCTTGATGTCAGTTTTTGGAGTTGTAAATGCAAACTCATTCAAATTTGTTTTTTCACGCATTATTTTAAAAATTTTGTTGGACAGTGAATAGTAGTTATTCATTGATCTTTTGATTAAACCATGCTCGCCATGTCAAAGCTGTTTCCTTTGCGAAGACCTTCTTCTTCTGCCCTACAGTTTGTGCTTGTTTCTCACTTCTTGATGTCCATACGAGGGTCTTTACAATGTCCATCTTTTCATTATTTCCTTTCTTAGCTGTTCCAGTGTTTTATGTCTGTGAACTCTGGAGAAGTGGGCGCCGTGGTTTCTGGTGCTCAAGGAGTCATTCCTAATAATATCAGATAGCCAGCTGCCCTTTATAATTCTTCATCCTAAATTGAAACAGAAATTAATGCTTGTAGTCCTTCCTTTTATGGGCTGCAAGTTTGGCTTTTCTGTAACATTTTTCTGCATTAGAAACAATGTCTCCTGTCTAGATAGAACCCTCTCCCACGCACGCTTGCGCGCACGCACAAAAAGAAACACGTAACCATCCATGCATACATGCAATTGATATCTCGATATTGAATATACCGCCCTCTCCATGTTTCAATGTTTGCAATTTGCCTCCTGAAATTTTATAAATTGGTTTCTGTTTGAAGCTCCAACCACTTACTAGTATGATTATGGAGGGGAAATTTGTCGTATACATCAGTATGCATAAAAGAGGTAGAGGAATAATTCAGAAATATATTGCATTAAGAGCATGTGACTGAAGTTCCAACAAGAAAATAGGATTCGATGCCTCAAATGTAGTCTTTTATATTTTTTGCTCACATATATAATTGTTATACGAACAGGTTGCCTTTCATAGCTAGTTAGATGGTCGGATAGGTGAGAACAGTTGAGTCGGAGTCCACACGGGTCATATTGTCACAAATTTCAGAATCGGGGGGCAAATTGCAATAATTTGAGGGGCAAGATGTAATTCAATCTTAGTCAAGGCGCTAATTTACATGATTAGCCTTGAGGAGTATGCGCAGTCTTTTGCCAGACATTTCCACGGAGCGAAACTTGGTTTCCCGGTTCCACAGCAGCTCCGGCTCCAAAGATTGTCTACATTTCTAACTAGATCTTGTGGCCAGAGGTTGTCTAAAGACGACGGTCGATGGAAATGTTTCTGTCGCCTTAACTTGTGGTCACAAATTGTCTTTTTTAATTACTTCATTGATTTTTGCTTTTGATTTGCAATTTTACATGAATATTTTGTTAATGAGAAAGATGAAGCGGCTTAATTGAGAGTGTAATTCCTATCCTACTCTCTAACTTGGCCAAGGAAGACCACCAAACCCCACGCCCTAGCTCCCCTTCTATTTCTATTCGGTTTTTTCCATGTTTTTGTGTCCAGTTTTGCTGTCACTTTTGCGCTGTATTTTTAGAAGAGAATGGCCAAGAAGAGACCACCAGAAGGTCCAAAACTCACGCTCGAGCTCGCCTCTGCTCTGACCAGGTGCTGCAGTTTTTGTGTCCATTTATCTGACGTCGTTGTCCCTCCTCCTATCGCATCGCACGACCAGCTGGCTCTTTTAGCCCAGCAAGTTTTTCCATCCCAGTTCCAGCATGTATCCACCAGCTTTTGAGGTTGAATTGTCTCCTCAAATCGGTCACAATTACTCCCATCAATCCCAAGTCAATCCAGCAGCGGCAAGCCCTCTTCCCTCCCTCCACGCTTTCTCTTCACATTTCCAGCTGAAAATCAGCTGAGATTGTCCTTGGTTGCTTGGCGTTCACGCCTGCTCCAGCGGCAGATTTTGGACCGGTCTGGTCCTCTAATTTGGGCCAATTTCAACTCAAGTCTTCGAGTTCATTTAGGATTAGAAAGGCTGATCCTTAAGTTCTTAATGATGTGCAAAAAGGGTGGGATTAAGCGGGTAATTTGAGTGATGGGTCTAGTGGGGCATAATGTGCAGTCGCGCGGAAACGGTGACTACACGCTCATTGTTCATCCGACTGAACTGCAATTTTTTTTAGTATTGAGTTAACATATCATCCTAGCTTGGGTTAAAATTTCATGCCACATGGATATCTCGAAGTTCACTTTCAGAGCCCGTACATCACCAGTTTTCGTCCAGGGGCATCGGCCGACACCAGCTCGGAGAAAGGAAAACCTAGGAAGTTATGCTTAGAGCTAGCATACGGGTCATATATCGTTGAAAAATACACTCGAAGACGCTGGTCGTGACGCCTGATTTGCAATTTTCTGGTTTTATATGGGTCCCCAATGGATCAAGGAAAGACATGTCATTATCGAGTGAAATTAAGACTCGGGAGGTCGAGGCTCTATAGGGTTGCCGTTGACCAAAATTTCAGCCATTGGGCCGGAGGTTCTAATACTGATTTTAACCCTAACTATCATTGAAGTGTCATGTGTTGTATAAAAGATGACGCAGGATGACATAAATAGACATTTCGAATAAGGGGTTAATGCGCCTAATTCGGTTACTAATCTTCACGAGATGCACAGATGGCCCACATGCAATGAACCTAACTATTAACGAAGTGTCATGTTTAAAGTATATACATGCAAAAGGAACATGGGGATAACAAGGAATGCATGGTCATATATAAACTTGACTGTTTTTTCGCATGGGTCAACTCTTGCCGTTTACTGGTAAACTTGATTCTTGAATGATTTTTGGAACATGCATGATAAACTTATTATCGAAATTTAGGTGTCAACAGTCACCTAAATATGAGGGAAAATCGTGACCGTACTAACAAGCACGTCATGCATTTCAAAAGTGCGTTCTTCAACCTAATCCTAAGTCACGCATTCCAGGAGCACGAGGCTAACTTTGACATACACGAATAAAAAATAAGTTAGATTCTCGATTCTCTGCGCCCTATGGTGGATAGAACCTTTGCGGGAACAAAAAAATCATAAAGATTCTCGTATCCATTTTCAGTTGTTCTTTCATGACTTGCAATGGATTTGATTTAAAGAATTATCCAATCTCAATTGAAAACATAAATACACTTGTAGGAAGAAGAAATCAAGCTCTTCCTTCCATTTTGTTCTTCCATTGCTTTTTCTTTTTACACTTTTTCATATTTGAGCTTACATAATCTTCTTCAATATATTTTTCTTGTTTTGAGTTCATTTGATTTGTACATCTGATTCAAGATCACCTCGGCTTATATATTCTTTTCTTTTTAATTCGATAATAAAAAAATCCCTTTTGTTCTTTCTAGTCATGTTTTTAATTTTACTAAAAGCTTCGGTCGACATTTCCAACCTCCCATTGCCTGCATCCAAACTTAGGAAATTCACGATTAGAATGTTTCCAAGCATCACTTTGAACTTTTCCACTAGGACACTTATTCATATAAAGATTGTGAATCTTTTTATTAGATCGGAGTGTGCAGTTAAAATGTCAATGCACTTGAAGTAGAGTAGAAACCATCCTTCATCATCCAGTTTTTTTTTTATTAAGGTTTTATCGAGATAAAACCAAAAAGGTCTTACAAATATTATATGGATGTTAATGCAGTACCAAACTTTTCAACTTGGTCAACTTAATCCTAAACTTTTGAAAATTTGCCTTTACAATATTTCTAGCTATTTTTGGCCAAAAATTGCGCTGGTATCTGCCATTTTACATGTACGATCAATATTGATGTAGACAATTTTTTCAATTATTTTAGATTTTTTTCTTTTTTCCTTTCATTTTGTATCGTGGTGGTGAACGAGGGGTTTCTTGCCAGACTGGTTGGCCACAATAAAGGAAAAAGAAAAAGAAATATAAACTAATTATAAAAATATAAAAAAAGTTCTAAATTTTTTTTAAAAAATTGCAAAAACTGTTCACATTAATGATTTTTGGCCAAAATCAATGTGAATGACTAAATTGCATAATGTCAAAATCTTTTAGGATTAAATTGGCCAAATCAAAATGTTTAGGAGTTTTTTAGTAATTTTCCCTAGTTTTATCCTCTCTGACCATGCGGTGCATATGGAGGCTACGTTGAACTTTTCAGAATGGATACAAAATTCAAATCCTGGTTTATACTGGCTTTTATGCACACACTAGGCGGGCGCGGTGAAATATTATTCATTATGCAACATTAGAAGTTAATAATAATATTCATAATTTTAATTACATGGAGAACCAGGAAAAAAAAACCTTAAAATTATCTTCATGTGTAACACTATACGAATCCTAATCTGGAAATAAACCTTTAAATGAATTTTTACTATTTTTTTCAATAAATGAAAATAATTATTTAAAAGAAAATAAGAGAAGCATTTTAATTTTCTCACAAAGAATTGTAAGAATGAGATTGCTTATTACTGTATGAGCACAATTAGATAATTTTATCAAGCACTCTTAATAGAAAGCGGATAGTTGATTTTTTTGTTTTACCTTTTTGCCATTCTTCTTTGTTGAATTTTATATATTTTTCTCTACAATTAGAAAAATAAGTTTGGTATGGTTGAATGGAAAATATAAAAGTGAGATAAATAGTACTTTTGGCATAAATATATGTGTTAATATAATCATATAGATAGGTAAATTTATTCTACTTTAGTTTTTAATATTAAGGATAAGTAGTCCAGTGATGTAGCTCAACGTGAACAGAAAGTAAAAGAAGAACATTTGTTAAATTCTAACACAACCAATCCCTCAATATAGATATAATTGTAATGTCATCTCTTAATTTTAAATTCGTTCAATAAGATGTTTAATGTAATCCTTCCTTTGTTTCTTGATTTGATATGAATATCTTACATGGACAATTCATGTGTAACTTTTCTTTTTGCCCGTGGTTCAAACTTAATGGATTAAGAGTTACGTCAATAAATCCCGCTAATTTGCATTGATGGAAAAATAACATTGAATATAAATATAATCTAGAGATTGAACATGTATCGATAGTTTAATAATTATATTAAAAAATTAAAAGATGACGAATAATATTGTATATTTTATTAAAATTTAGGAACTAGCTCTATCATTTTCCCATCAAAGTTATGTATCACGGGAGCCTCTGGATAGAACTGTTACTCCACTTTATGAACTGTTCGAGTTACTTTTCAGCTCCCGGAGAACAAGCATTTCTCAAGCCATGATCATCCCCTAACTTGCGATCAAACTCACAGTTCTCGAGTCCTCTCAAAACCCTAAAGTCCAAGCACTTCCTTCTTCATCTTCTGGCCTGTCAATTTCGCGAAACTCAGGTAACGAACCAAGTCGCATTACCCAGTTGACGAACAGCCACTCAAGTCTCGCATTCAGTTTCTAGGTTGCCTTGCGCTTTCATCATGTTTGATTTCCTCTGGATGCATATAACTTCCACCATGTAACATGTCCCTCGTTAGACTGACTAGATATAGTTTTCTGTTCATCGACTGTGAAGAGAAGTTGCTCGATGTGGGTTTTTATCTGTTTTGTGTGTACGTACTGGCGTGCATGTTTTTAGATGAATTGGCTAATGCTGGAGTTCGTAAAATCTTCTTGCTATGGGGTGATGATTTAGCAGATATTGTGTTAGATCTTGAAGTTTTGGTTCACAGACAAATCGAAGTTTAAAAAAAAATGGAGTTTGTAAAATCTTCTTGCTATGAGGCGATGTAAATCAGATATTGTGTTAGAACTTGAAGTTTCGGCTTGCAGAGAAATCGAATTTTTAATAAATAAGAATAATGCGGAAAACAGGATCGGGGAGTCTCTGTATATTATAAGAAAGATAACAAGATGAGCTTAATATTAATTACAATCAATCAGCATTGTGCAGAATCAAAAGATTTACCTGCATACTCCTAAGAGATTTGAAGAATCCAAGGAAATATCATAATTATCTCTAACATAAGAAAATATCCTAGAGGGATATTCTTCAATATTGAAGAAGGATTGGGAGGTGAATGTTGAGCAAATTGGATTAAAAGTTGTGTTTCTGCGCCTTCAAAAAGTAGGTGAAACGTGCAACTTCTATGTCCGATTATGCCGTGCTACTGCAATTTCTTTCGAAACATGATACCCCTTTAATCCCTCAATTTGCCCTGTTTTCTAAGTAGGTGCAATTTGCCTATGTCGATCTAATCCTGCTGTGCCAGGAATTGTTGCTCTAACATTTGGTTTTGTGTAATGAAAGATGTGATGGCCATTGTGGCGACAATCTTTAGTTATTTTCTTCATTTCGCATTTTGTAGAGAATGTTTCGATGGTCTGTGCCGCGTGAGTGTGAACTTAGGAGCCTTTTACTTTAGCTGGAGGGTGAATACATTCTTTGAATTAAGGAATTGAAATGTAGTTAAACACGAGATCATCTTCCAAAATTCACGGTCTATAAGCTCTTAGAGATGCACTGAGTTCAGGCTCAAATACTCTGAAGTTCCAGAATTGTATATGACGCAGAACTTTTCTTAGTCTAGAGACTGCAGGAAGAAGCCAAGGTTGAATCAAGTGTTGAAATTTTGAGGACATATTGTTGCTTTGCCTTTTTCAATTATGTTTTGAAGCGCTATCTGTCTAAGTTGCCTGGGGGTGAAGTTTATTTACGCATGCAGCATCCTATAGGTGTGGATTTACACGCAGCTTTCTCCTTGAGGAATTATTTGTCTTGTAGACATCAACGATGGCTGGATATAGTTCAGACGACGGTGATTATTATTCGGATGGTGGCTGGGGAGAGGAAGATGACGGTGGCTATTATTCAGATGATCACTCGGAGCAGCAAGAATTCGGCAATGACGACAATGTCGGTGGATCCCATGAAAGGACCGGCAGGGAAGATAGCCATGAAGAGCAGGATGATGATGAGGGGTCTCATGATGAAAATAAAGGCGAGTGCAGAACTACTATGTTCACTGTTATCATCAGGAGCAGCACTGAATTTTCAATTGCTATATGTCCATATTGACAGGAACGGAGCCGGAGGAATTGAATGATCAACCAGGACATCAAGTCAGGGGCTATGGGGTGCCGGGAAATGTGATTGTGAATCCGGGCCAGGATGGACCACGACAAACTATGACTGGAAGCATTGGGAAGCAAGCGGGAGTTGATGGAGGGCACCGTCCCGCGACTAGCTATGAATGGAGTTCAAGGACCAGGCATCAGGATAAGCAAACAGGGGACTATGCGCGAGCAACCGTGAAGCATACTTTCGCTAGTGGCGACACATTCAAGGAGAGATCCACGGGGAGAGTCGGGTTCAAGGATGAGCACAAGCAGAGCACCACCATCACGATCGGCAACAAGGGAGGCTACTCTGAGTATCACCGGGAAGAGAGGCTTCGGACCGTCGAGTTTGGGAAAAGCAGTGGCAGCATTAGTGGCAGCAGCAGCAGCTCAGGCTTGACTAACAAGAAGAAATGAGAATCATATATGATCTCCTCTGATCCGCCGCTATATCTAGTGATGTTTGAAGACTCGGTTTCTGCTTCCGGGGATTAGTAACTAGACCTGCTGTCTGTATGACATATATGCTTTCGTTTGTGAACTCAGCACATTTCACTTTTGGTTTGCTAAACTTCTGACCTTGCTTGTTGGGACTTCACAGCAAGAACCGAGGCGTTTGTTATTCGATCTCTCTTGTTGATTACTCTTGCCTTTAGGAGTAAAGGATCATCGGCTTGTTTCTCTGTTCTCTGCAGTAGCTCAGCATCTCACTGAAATCCTATCTGAAGTTCTAGGCGATACAATCGAAGGGGCAATGGTTTTCTTCTGAAATTCCGATCCCGAACATGGGCGGCGAGATCGTTACTTGACTTTTGGCTAATGTTGACAGGTTTTTAATCCCATTCATCGATAATTTCCGAAGTTAGACATTGAGATCTAGACATGCATGACATCGTAGTATATGTTTGAGCTCAAAATTGATGGGCTAGTGGGGCTCAATCATCATTTGGGTGGGTTTCCTATTGGACGATACCTTTTGACCCTCTCCCTGAATTATCGTTTCCTTTTGTTTGAGATAATGTTGAGTTGGGACCAATGATTTTCAATCGGTATGGATTAGGAGTGATCGGTTCCTGGTTCCTATTTTTTGAGGCGTGGATCGGCGGACGATCATAGGGCCAGGGAACCGGACCGCACCAATGGTGCAGTCCAATAGGACCAACCACTTAGCCAAAAAAAAATTAAAAATTAAAAAAATACTAGAAATATTATTATTTAGGGTTTATTGCATTTTTTAAGAAATTTAAAAAATATATTTTAAATAGAAAATTGTTGGTCCGGTTCGATTCTCTCCCAGAACTGAGAACCGGATCGAAAATCACCTGTTCCATTTTTATGGAACCGAGAATCGGACCAATGCTCCTAGGAACCGGACCGATGCTCCCGGGAACTGGACCAAACCGGCCGGTTCGGTCCAGTCCGAGCTGTCCGGTCCGGTCCGGGCGGTCTAATGTGCTCACCCCTCTAATCCTTACTTTGCACAATGTTAGAATTTTCATTTCAATTGATTAATCCTATGAGAATTCTATGTGATAAGAAGTCACCTTAACCTATTAGGTCGGTTAGAAACCAAGTAAAATATGAAAAAATATCTCACTTCCCACATAATTAGAGTCCTAGATTTGGAGATTAATTACACTAGTTATTCATTAATGCCATTTCAATACTTTACTTAATTGATCATTAACAAGGTGTATTTTATGGTCTTTATCCAATGATGAGTCCTAGGGTTCTTTGTCCACTAAGTGACCGTGCAATGTTTTCGCATCTATTATGATTCTAAAACGTAACGTGACTATTTGACCAAAACAAGCAAATTACAACACAAAAGCAATATAAAAGAAATCACATCAGGTAAATCAACAGTAATAATAAAAGGCGAATAAAAAGTAAAATGCAGAAAAGTAAACTGATGGAATGTTAGGCAAAGAATGTTATATGGTCTTGTTATTAAGTTCTAGGACAACAGCCACCATGAACTAAATTCAAGTCAAGTTCATCTTTTTAAGAGGCTAATCCACCTAAACCTAAACCTAAACCTAAACTAAGCTAGAAAATACCATGAAATTCGCTAAACAATGTGTGTGCTAACTAAATGAAACCGATCTAAATCTAATACTACGAACTAACCATCTAAACAACTTTGACCAAAAAAAAATAAGAAAAAAGAACCATCTAAACAAAACCTATTTTTCTATATTTTTTCCTTCTTTTATTTTTTTTATTACCCTCTTGCGCCCAAAGTCAGTCTTTTTTTTTATTTTAATTTATTCTAATTATTTAATTTTTTATTTTTTTTAATTTTCTACTTCGATGAAAAGAGGATGCGGGATGCATTCTTGGGTCCGGTCCGAATATGGATTACTCTTGGACCTCCCGTTTCTGGGCCGTGGACACAACTGGGCTCTTATATCAAGCCCATCCAGTTGAATTAAGCCCAACCCACAAAAATCAAACTCAGGTCAAACTCCTCCAAACTAAATCAATTCCAAACTCTCTACTAATTAAGTCAAGCCCAAATTATTACCACCACTACTGCTTTTTATTTTATATATATTTTTATTTTTCTCTCTCTTATTCTAGGTTCATCCTCCATCTCCAGAAACTGCAAGCTCCACATCTCTCTCCCTCCGTGCTTTCTCCTTTACATTCTTCTACTCTAGTTCTCTCTCTTCTTTTACCCAAAATATCCTAACCCTAATTCAGATTCAACTTAAATAACCTGCTTAAGCAAACTAATTAACTTCCTTACCGGATAATTATTCAACACATATTGCTCTATATTTCTCATGCGCTATATTGGTTTCATTCGGAGGACAATAGCTTACAACACCATTCATCAATTCCAACCACCATAGAGCCCAACATTACTCGCGGAATACCATACAAACACAAAAAAAAATTACCGAATGAGCAGCCATGATCTTTTATTCGTTAAAAATTATATCTCCATGATTGAACCTAGTTAGTTTAGATGAGATGAGAAAGCTTTAAATCTGATAAGGTCATTCACTTCAACTCATCTAATTAAAAAAAAAATTTAAAAATGATATTTATGACATATAACTTATAGCATGGAGCTAGGAGGAGAAGTAGGGGTTATTATCACCCTTTTGTTCCATGCAACTTATCATTTCACGACATATAACTAAAATACTTTACAACACAATACAATATAATTACAATCAGTCACGATTCTACTTTTACTACACATTATCCATTAAAATTGCTAAATAAATGTATGACATTTATATAAGTAGTGATTGTATTATTATATTTATTTGAGCTTGTTAAACTCGAGCATGTAAATGATCAAAGATAAAATTATTGTATCCACTCAAATCTTCAAAATTAAAATTTCTTTTTTTTTCCTTTCATTGTTTACAATCTTTCTGTTTTTTTCTCTTCTTTCTTATTGGTTATACATTGTATGTCGTCTTCTTTGATCTCTCCGCCTTTCTTTTTCATCGCCGAAGCCGGGGGCAGAAAACGGCGCCCTTGTGCACACTTATATTTCACAGCCACCGGGTGGAAATGAGCTCTCACGTATGCAGCAAGTCGTCGTTCATGGTCACCAGCGAATGTAGGGGAAATTAGTACCAGCTATTAGCATCACAACCAATCAGATGTCGGTAATCAAGATGGGAGAAGTACAAACAGTGAAGAGAATTGATTTAAAGAGTAATTTTGCAAAATAATTTTTACGTATTTTTTATCAATATTTTCCAAACTTTGGTCGGGCATATTTTTCCATTGGACATCCTATTAATTCTGAGATTACATTTGGTCATCCAGATTTCTAATCAATATATGATTGGATAGGAAAGAATATGAAATTAAGGAATTTTGTTATATTCTATCAATTATTTGTTGATTATAATAATATAATCGGATATATTCATATTATATTATGTACATTTTTTAGTAAACTTGCATATCATTACAAATGAACCAAAAAGTTTACAAACAAAGATGGCAAAAATCACTCATGATACTATTGCCTAATTGATTTTTATATTTTATTTTTCTCTCTTTTTTTAATTTCTTTTTCCCCTTCCATCATTCTCTAATAAAATTTTATTAAATACTAACCTGTATTAATATACCTAAAATATCTAATAAATATATAGTCAAATATATAAATTAAAATTAAATTAAAACATTAAAATTTTATTTTTTGTTATTTTGAATTTCTTATGTTAGAATTCAAATATTATTTATATTGAAATATAAATTCAATTTTGCTAATTTAATAATTTTTTTATTTGAGAAAAATAACTTTCCTATTATAGAATTAAAAATCCTTTTCACCTTTATTCCACCTCGTTTATAAGATAATTTTATTCATCCTTTACCCCAAATGCAGAATATGATTAATTTTATCTTATTTCGAATTTTATCTTGATTGCCAAACACAACAAAGAACTATAAAAACTACTCAAATTCCTTGCAAAATGCATGAGGTGCGTGTAGTCCTTGTGTTTTGTTCTAGTAGTTTCCTTAAATTCTCATTAAAGTTGTTTATTACTCTAGATACACACGGGTGGGAACACAATTGTGATACATAAAATTGGCATGCATGTCAAGAATGGAACTATCATGTTATCTATAGTGGTAAATGGTGACGGAAGTAGTAGTGATTGCTTGTTTCATGAAAAATGAATAATTAGGAAAACATATTCCTAAAAGCAATCATTTATATTATTTAAAAAAAAAAGAACAAAAATGACTTTTTATGAATTGTTGTCAATAATGAAAATATTTTTCATTAACTAATTATTTCAAGTCATATAAATGATCACTTTTAGAAATATATATTTTTCAATTCTTTTTTCTTTTTTTTTCACGAAATAAATGAAAGCGTCCGATGGGCAATAATCGGAGCATATCCACTCCCATCCCAACAAAGCCTAGGCTTACCTTAATTTGCCGACCTGGATTTCGCAATCGCACCCCATCTCCCTTTGTTCTTTTCTCATTTTCCTAAGAATTTGTCAGTTACATAATTTTTTCTGCGAAATATTAGCAAAATTAAAATCTCTAAACCTTCGGAATATATTCCTTCTCTTTCATTCAAAATGACTTTTCTTTATCTACTTATTTTTCAGGCATATTAAAGCGTGATCACGCACTCTTATACCGGTCACCCACAATCACGGCGCTTCATTCCCTCTCAAATTCCTAAAGCCAAATATTCTCTCTCTTGCGAGGCAAGCCGCAGAAACAGGTAAGTTTCATTAATTCCCAGCCTCTTCGAGAATTTTTTTTTTTTTTTTGTAGTCCAATTAAACTTGCGTTTTAACCAGCCCACGGCCCATAAAGTGCGCACTGACACACCCCGGACCAAGCGTCAATACTTGAGGAACTAGCATAGGAGTTTCGATCCTGAGACCTCTCGGTGAAGTCTCGAAGAGCCGAACCAACTCAGTTGCACATGAGCCTCTTTGAGATTTTGAACCCAGCAATAATCATTTTTTTTCTTACTTCTTTGTGCATACATTCATTGCGATTGATTGAAAGGATGTGTTTCAAAGGATGATGATGAATTAAGTGGGGCTGTGTTTGCTTGTTGGTCTTAAACCCCATCACTCAAATTTAGGATTAGCTTTCAAATATAATAGTTAGCTTTCATTTATTTAACGGTTTAATTCAAGTTACCGAATAGATAGAATCTTCATTGTTTAGGCAGTCATTTAGTTTGTTCCCCAATTTGATAGTTTCGAATATTTGGGTTATCATAAAATTGTCATACATAAAAGTTGACATTCTTGTCGAGAATGGAATTATCATTTTTTTTTATGAATACTTACTTACAGAATTTGCACTAGCAATAATTAGAGCATATCTATTCCAATTCCAACACACCCTTGACTTTCCTTGATTTGGCATTGCAATCACATCCGATCTTTCTTTGATCTTTCCTCATTTTTCTTTAATGCCAATCGCTCGCGTATTCAAGTGTTTTTCGGTCCTGACATAAACCGAACACTCACAATGTTTAACAACTCGAGTCGATAGACCCAACTCATGCACGCACAAATCTCTTGGAGCTCTCCCTTCTTGCTTCTTTGGAGCTCTATCTTCTCACTCCGCCCTCTACGTCCACCGTCGTCTTCTGTATATAGGAGAATGGATGCGGCGATAAGACGATAATGCACTCATCAAATGTCAATGGCAGCACCTACGTCTGAAATCATGCGCACACATGCAATTAATGATGGCATGTGTGCCTCACCATCATGCACCGACGTAAGAAAAATGGGCATAGCTTCTGTCTTCCCTCCTTCATTTATTAACAAAAGACAGAAAATCTCTGAAGTATGCAGCACCCTCCGATTTTCATGGGCATACATGCACGTATGCATTTAATGAGGCGGACGAAGAATGGTCACGAGAGATATGTACGTGAGCTACTTTCCTCTTTCTTTGACTTATGTAAACCCGTGAGCAGAGGATTTGTCAAACTTCATTTATTACCCCCATGCATAGTCAAAGAAATAATCCAATTCTTGTTCGTCTAGTGCGATGCATTTAATTTCTTCGTGTGCATAATGAAAATGGTCGGTCTTGTACTCGGACTTGAACTTGAGTCATAATTTAACATAATCCTTTTGTCAAGTTGCACAAGTTTGCAAACGCGACCTTGGAACTTTAATTGCTCAGTGAGCTTTTTCAGCTTGAGCATTTCAACCTGCATCTTCTTTTTCCTGTTTTAATTTTTTTTAAAACAAAAACATAAAAAATCGAAAAATTCCAAAGATTGAAAAGATTAAAAATATCAAAATATAAAAAAAAAAAGAGAATAAAAGTTCAAGAGAACGAGAGAGAAGAGGAGAAGGGCCTCCAAACGCTACAAGCATAGCCAAGGCCCGAGATAAGCGATCATAGGCATGTCCCTAAGTTTGCATTCTCATTTAATTGCGTAACCCATAGGCAAATTTCGGATGTCCCTTGTTTATAAAAGGAACCTTCATGAGCTCTCTTTGAAAAAGGTATGGCTACTGGCATCTGAATTCCCCCAAAAAGTTTATTATGCATCTTTAAAAGAAAATCATTTCGAGCATCAAGTTCGCTGGTAATGGCAAGAGTTAATCCCCATGAAAAGAAAACAATTAGTTTATATGATCTTGCATTCCTTGTTCTCGTCATGCCCCTTCTACATGTGGATATTACAAGGATGGTGTTACGAATATAGACAAGCGAATCGGATAAATTAGTTGGAAGAAAGGAAAAAGAATCGGATATCGGAGTTACGTGATTAGGCTTAAATATCATAACCTATGTCCATGTAAAAAGCAACATGGAATTCTACTATATAAAGTAAACGATATAACAAAAATTACAATTATTCGAATACTCAAATATTCTTTTGATATTTTTCAGTCCTTACTTACATATAATAACTTACAAAATATTTAGACTCTCGTAATTCTTAATGACACTTCACTCGAGGAATTAATTTAACAGATTAAAATACTTGAGTGTAATTATAACAAGAAATTTCTCCCTCCACCGAGAGCTCCTACGTTTGCTTCAGGAAAGCTCTCACGGCTTCTCTCTTTTCACTCTCTCGGTCTAATTCTGCTCGTCTTCTGCGGTCCTTCTTTTACATTGGTAAGGGAGTAGACAAGACAAAAAGATGGGGCCTAAATGCGCCCATCTTAAGAAGCCTCTCAAGATATCAATATTTAATGCAAAGGGTGGGCCGCCTTCCTCCTTTTTACAGAAGATGACCAACACATTAAATGCAGAGATTTTGTTCCTGCAAAGAAGCAAAGGGCACGCTGCAGGAGCCTACGCCATGCCTTAATTAAAGGAGAGAAAGAAAGTCGAAGTTCCCATCTGCACTTGATTAATGAAGACCATGCATTTAATGAATGATGTCCAGCTTTCTTCCTTCTTCCCTGCTGCACATTTCCTTCCTCTACTTTTCAAAGAAGTAGGCAAAAGTTTACTCGATTATTCTTGTGCGACTATCTTCCTCTTGTGCGTGCATTAATAATTGCTCTACACATGTTATGCAAATAATTAGTGTCGTATATAAACTCAAATTCGAGATATAATTTTGACACATGTTAATTCACTAATAGCTATGGTTCAATTTTCATAGGTCATCCACGAGTGTCACAAAAATTAGTAATCGGAAATGCTTGCAATTTGACTCCTAATAAAAAATGTTTGCAATGCATCATCTCGAGTCTATTTTTTTCACAGTGTTTATTCTACACTTTTAAGCTTGGGACATTATAGTATTAGAATCTCGAGCTGGACAGCTAAAGTTTTAATGAGTGGCAACTCTAGAGAATCTCGACCTTCTTTCCAGCAATTTTGGCCTGACCGATTGAATGCCCAAATGGACTCGGCAAATTGCAAATCACATGTCACAGCAAGCGTCTTCGAGTGTATTTTCCAATGATATATGACCCATGCACTAGCTCCAAGCATAAATTCCCAGCTTCGCCTTTTTCCGAGCCAGTGTCGGTCGAACCGCTTGGGCAAAGACGGTGATGTATCGTCTCCAAAAGTGGACTTTCCGATATCCGTTTGGTGCTAAATTTTTACGCACCGACGTCCGCATGTTAACTCACTACCCCTCAAAATTTCAGCTCAGTCGGCCCAACCATAAGGGCGTGCTTGCCGTTGCCGCGTGACTGTACGATCAGACCATGTCTGATCCAAGGTGCTCACTTTTACTTCCTCACCTATTCACTTGCCCCTAAACACCCACTCCCTCGTTTTTGCACACCCTAAGCATCATAGAATCGGCCATCCTCTAATCCAAATCGGGCTAGAAATTGAGCTAAACAGAACTAGAAATGAACAAGAGTGAAGAGAACCAAACTAGCTCCAAAAGTGGTGCCAATGCTTGGTGAGCTCCAGCTGGAACGGCCCTGAAGTTGAGGCTGCAGCGGGCTGTAATTTGAAGGAAAAAAAAAATAGAAGCAATGACGCACGGCTGCAGCATTTACAGTTGACAAGACCCGAGAGTGCTCTTTTAGCAGAAAATGGCTCTCACTAGTCCAAAGAACCTGAACTGCTGCAGGCGCACACATGGGCAAGGAAACTGTACTGATGGACAGCAGCCGCGAGCTAGAAATGTAGGGGCAGGGACCTACTGCGATTGAAAGAAAGGACAGGCGGAAAAAACAGAGGGGTAGAGGTGGATTTTTACATGTGTAAGAAAAGGAGGGGCTGGAGACTTAAAATAGAGGAGAGGGTAGAGCGCAAAATAAGGGAAGGTCACCTTTGAAAACGAGAAAAAGAGAAAAATCTAGAGGGGGAGGAAGCTAGAAAGTGAAGAAGCTGTGAGTTCATCCATCTTCATTCTCACCAATTCAAGGTTAGGACTTGGGCCTTCTTCTTTTGTTAGTTCTGATGCCGCTTGTTGGACCTTGTGAAAGTGCTTGGCCAACTCCTCATTAGCTCTCGATTAGATTCATTGTGTTATCACCAATTCATTGTTTGCTCTTGTATCTGCCATTCTGGGTTAGTCTCCCGTCGTTTCCCCCCGTTGGTTTTCTTCCATCTAGCTACTCCCATTCAGGTATACACGTCTCGTTTTTAAGTCGCGAGGATAACATTATCGTCGTCCAGGTGTTGTGCTGCGATAATTTTTTTGCCATTCTCAAGCAAAGCTGAACCAATCTGTGATTAGATGTCATTTAGAGATTAAGCTCGGTGCAATTTTTCTCTTGAGTTTCGGTTAGCGGTTTATCTCTTAATGAGTAGGTCTCTATAATTTGGAGCTAGGCTTACATTTAATTTTGAAATTGGGTCACGGGAATCCTGTCCCGAGGCTTAATAATAAAGCCATGCGATATTCTATCCCCGACATCGTTTTCGGGTTATTTACTGCACTTTACCTTTTATCTGCTTTCTACTACTACTTTTGAAGTGTTGGTTGTGATTCATTTATGTTACTTTCGAGTTGTGATTCGCTCATCTTAGTTAGATGGTCAAGTTGTGCTCTAGTCTAAAATCGTAATCAACATAAAATTATCGCATGCACTTTTTGCCGTTGAGAACCTTAAGATTCATACTTTGGTAAAAAGATTGCATGGACACTTGACACATAATGAAGTCTATAGCAAGCATGAGGTGTGCGCGGTCCTTGGGTTTGGTTCTAGTAGTCTTGTCAAATCCTTAATGAAGTCGTTCATTTTTCAAGATACACAGCTGTGGAAATAATCGAGATCCTTAAAAATGGCATCGCGTATCGCGCCCTATATCCCTTTTGAATCTTTCCCTCATTTTCCCAGATTTTATCAGTTACGTAAAAGTTTTCCGCGAAATATTTAGCAAGATTGGAGAATTCAAATCTCCGGATAATCTTCCTCCGCATCCGAAATGACTTTCCTTTCATCCCACCTACTTTCTGGCCTAATAAAAGCATGATCACGCACTTATATAATGGTCACTCCTCCACAGCCACGGCGCTTCATTTCCTCTCAAAACCCTAAAGCCGAATATTCTTCTCTCTTGCGAAGCGAGTCGCAGAATCGGGTAAAGTTTCATTGATTCCCGGCCTCTTCTGAGATTTTTGAGCACAGTGATCATTCTTTTTTTATCACTTCTTTAGGCATACATTCATTGCGATCGATTGAACAGATGACTATGATGTATGTTTTAGAGGATGATGATGAACCCTCCTGTGAGACAATTTTAGGGTTCGTATGTCTCACTGAGAACTTCATGATAAATGAAAATATTTTTCATGAAAACGAGGAAGGCGGTGCACTTTTATTTGTTTTGTGGTTTAGGGAATGTGTTTTCCTTGTTTTAAGAAGTGGGAAGTCAGTTTTTTAAATATCTTATCTTGTTGTTTTCAGCCATGGATCGATTGCTTTCTCGTCATGCAACAACGGAAAGTCGAAAAATAATTTTATAGAAACAGTTTTCCTTCGAACAAAAATTTATTGGGAGACGGAGAGCCTCTTGTTTTGGCTGTATCATTCATATCTTCCTTGATATAAGTACTTTTAATCCGAAAAGTCCGCAACCAGAATCGGTGTAATTTTAAGTTGATAGAAAATTTAATCTGCTTAACGAAATATGGATTATTATTCGCTGCTGAATAGGTGATGTGCAAAATTTATCGTGGGCACTAGAATTTTTTTTCTCATGCTGTAAAATTGATTTGGATAAAAAGAAATGTCGTTCCCTCAATTCAATTTCCTAAGCTTTGGTTATAATAGGATGAGTTCAGACTCAGAGGATTCAGGCTACGAGGTACCGGTGCACATGACCGGGTTCGCGGTGGCGGAGCCGATCAATGAATCCCCGAAGCAACTGGGAGTCCGGGGAGGGCGTTCGGCGAGCAGCTACGAGTGGACCTCGAGGGCCTGGGATCAGGACAGGAAGACCGGGGACTATGCCCGCGCGACGACCAAGCAGACCTTCTCCAGCGGCGACACCTTCAAGGAGAGGTCCACGGGGAGGGTCGGGTACAAGGACGAGCTCAAGGAGACGACCACCGTCAGGGTCGGGAACAAGAGCGGCTACTCCGAGTACCAGGTCCAGGAGAGGCTCCGGACAGTCAAGTACGGCGAGGGCAGCAGCGGGCGCAACAGCAAGGGCTATAACAACAGCAGCCTGACCCATAAGAAGTATTGAGTATATACGCGAGTGCGATGGATCGAGTGCCGCGCCAGGAGTTTCTTATGACTTTTCATGGAATAATCGGATACCCTTTTGCTTCTTATCTCGTCAGTCATGTTGGAATGGCTGGTTCGTTTGGAATTTCGGAACAGATTTTATCTGAACTTGTGATCTTTTGTTTCTTCTAGCTCTTTCCCCTCCTTTTAGACAGATGGCTTGCATTCCACTTCACATTTTGACGTGGCCATGTCATGCCACAATTGACACGGATTACAAGCTCATCGTGAGACAGATGGCGAGCCAGACCGTCTTGTTGCGTTTTGGAGAGTGGCGGTCTGCTGAAAGGTTATTAAGTCTTAGTTTTCGCTTATGATCAAATTGAAAAACTTGGGGTGCGAATAATAACTATTCTGGTTAGATATTGATTTCTGGAACAGAAATAGTTTCTACTTCTGGATGAGTTTTTGAACAAAAAAATATTTGATAACGACAAAAAATTTGTATTCTTAGAATAGAAATTCGTTTGATAATCAAAATTTTTTTACTATTTTTAAGTGGCGGTGATAATTGGAGTGGTGGGGACCGGCGATGGTCGCCACCGCTGGGGCGGGATGGTGGTGGTGGTGGTGAGTGGCAGACGGAAATAAACTTCTTCGGGTGAGAAGTAAGAAAGAGATAAACAATTTCTGATTTTTATTCCAGAAATAGAAAAAAAAAAAAATTTTGTTTTTGATTTCTGTTTCAAATCTATTTTGAAATATAAATTTGTTTCAGAAATAGAAATAATTTTTTTTTACCAAACGGATTTTTATTTCAAAAATAAGTTTGAAATAAAAATTTATTCCAAAACAGAAATAAAATTATTAACATACTAAGGCTACAATATTATTATGCTTAAAGTTTATTAGAATTAACAATCTGTGATAATGTAATTATGACTATGAACATTTTCTATAATGTCTCTCATATTATATCAACGGTGAAACAAATTTATGAGACGTCATCATTTACTTATATATTGATTTATCTCATTTGATATCTTTGAAACAAGTAGTTACAGAATTTTTCTGTCTCGCCCTTTGGATTAATTCTTTTCATGCTTTTGCCATGGGGACTTGACGTGGTCTCGTATAAATAGATTTGTATAGATATTAAGTTATTGAATACTAAATTATTCATTTCCTGCTAGCATAAAATACTCGCGATCTTTTCCTAATTTCATAGTTAGAGATTGCAACGAGGCAGAGTGGGGAGGATTGACCCTACTCTGAACTCAAGACTGGTTTCTCTTGATCACTGTCCCAATTGCAAGTTGAGTTTTCAAAAAGGTATCTCAGTCACATCGTACATAAGTATGTGGGGAGCTTGAAACTTAATTAATTTACATTTTTTAAATTTTTGGATAAATACATACATCAACTCAAAATCAATTATTACCAAAACAATTTAGTGCTTGTGATAGCAAAACAAAACTACCCTTCATCATTTTAAAGGTAATTGCTTATGTTGACATTTTTCGAAAAGCAACAATATTTTCACTCCTAAATAACTGTATCCACCCCCAATTTACACAAAAAAAATTGCCATTAATTTTTCAATTGCAACAAATAAGGGCACTCAAAGGGTGTGAAGTGAATATTATTTTAAATAAATGTCTGAAATGTTATTGTTTTCTTAAATAAGAGCATGAAGTAAATATAGTTTCAAATAAAGCGTGAAGTGCTATGTTAGGGCTCAACCTCACAAGTTGATTAAAGGCATTTCCATCATTTATTTTTTTATTTTTTTCTTTCCTTTTTTCCTTCCACAAAATTGAAAAAAAGAGGGGAAAAAAGCTAACATTTTAAAAAAAATACAGGCAAAGGGGTAGCGGCCACAGGCGGGAGGGCTAGCCCTAGCCCTCTCATTTGTTTTTATTTATTTATTATTAGTTGTGTTTTTTTTTCAAAGTTTAAACTTTTTTTTTTCTTTTTTGAGTTTGTTCTTTTACGTAAAGAAAAAATAGAAAAATAAAAATAAAGAAAAAAGGAAAGAAAATAAATTATGGAAGTGCCCTTAATCGTTGGTGATGTTAAGTCCTTATTTGAAACCGACATGACATTTGGTCTTTATTTGAAATAATGTTAACTTCAATAATTTATTTGAGAAAATGAGGGCATTTCAACTATTTATTTAAGAAAATGAAGGCACTCTAGGCCCTTGAAAATTTCCTGCAGTTTAATGTGATGGGCTTACTCCTTTGTTTTCTATTTTTCTTTTTCTATTTAACAAAGTTACCATAATTAAACATTCACATGTTTTGTTTTTTATTGAATTAAAGAAAAGTGCATTCTCAGATATTCTTACAATGTTTTACGTGTTGCATGTAAATTATCTCATTAATAGTAAGGAAAATAACATTTTTGTATATAGTATAAAACTCAAAAGTCTCTTCTTCATCATTAATCTTATAATAACTTATTTATTTTTTGTCTCTCTTATCTCAAAAGCTCACTTTTTAATGAATTTTTTTATTAAGTTCATTAGTCTAAAATATATATCAAGTCTCCTTATTTACTATATCAAAGAATTTATCTTTTTATTTATTTATTATAATGGTGAGATACTTTTATACAATTCATATAAGAAGTTAAAGGAATATTTGGGATTACACTAAAAATATTATGTACAATGAGGTATCTTGATTTTTTTTCTTAAATAGTTCATAGATGATACTGATTTTTGTCAATCAAAAATAATAATACTTCACTGGCCTTTATAAAAAAGAAATTCTTACTTTTATCCATAACTTTGATTGGCAATGTAGAAAAAAACTAGATTTCTTGGAAATTTCTCTTTTTTCGATAAAACAAATTTTTATGAAAGTAATATCTAACAATAAAGAAACATAGTGTCTTTAATATACATGAAAAATCTATGATAAACAAAAATTATCTATATATATATATATATATATATATATATTAAGTAGATCCTACATATATATAGAAAAAATAAAAAAAGGAAAGTAAATAAATTTTGGGTCCACCAATTTGAATTGCAATTGAAGATAAAGGGCAATTTTGTCTTTTTAATGAAAATTGAGTGGATTTAATCATATAAAGGGTAAATATAGCGCCACCCTTTTCAAAACTGAAATTATTATGAATGTTCGCTCATCGACGTAAAAGATTTAAAGAGATAAACACGCCTCAGTGCGGGGTGATCATTGTTTTAAGAAATAATATGTATGCACACAAATTGTAAAGGCCCAAAGGGTTTGGCAATGATTTCCATGTGTCACGAAAAATGAACTGCCTTTCATCGTCTCAATTGGCACGATTTGCCCCTGGGGAAGCTGAATTATGTTCGAGAGCATCTGAATGTTATGGTGCTCAATGGACTACTTGGTGCTTGATTTTCTTTAATGACCCCGATGTGGAGCAGTAATCTTTAGTGGATTAAATTGAAAGGAAATCCACGTGGCTCAATGGGGTTAAGCAATGGTATTTGATATTGTTTTTGATTAAAAAGTGAAATGTCTATTATCATACCTGTGAAACGATATAAACTAACAAAATATTTTTCAAAGGAATATTTGTAAATTTGAACATTTCGTCAATTAATCTCCATGAATGCATGTAAACCTCTGTGTCCAAATGCATCAAAGTCTATTGTCATTGCTCCATGGATATTTAGAGTGAAGAAGCTGTAATTCGAATAAGAGATCTGTATTATATAGATCGCTTCATGTTTGGATCGTGCAAATATGTTGCATAGTGTACGATAAGACAATATTCTTAAGCTTGGCCAGTGGAGATGGTGAGAAATATGTAGATGCAAGTCTTTGATGGCAAAAGCCTAACTGGCCGGACGGCTAGATCACAATAGGGCAGCTCAACGAATAATCGCGCATAAATAGTGAGTATGCGTTTGCTCTTTTTTGGAATATATTGAAATTTTTTAGGAAATCTCTACAACGCCTGGCTCTTCGATCCTAGCAAGGGGATTTAAGCATCAAAGATTCACCTTTAATGGCCGTTTTGTCCCCGGTTTAATAACAGTCCTTAAGGCTGGTATTATGTTTCTTTTGGGTAAAAATTCGCACTTTTTGAAGAGGGGCACTCCTCGAGTTCACGCACAAAGGAGACTCCAGATTCACAAGTTTACTAATCTCTAACCTTTTCTGTTCATCTGTTGGTTTCACTATAATGAGATTTAATGTTTGCTTCTTTAGATTTGTTTGCAAAATCCAAAAGCCATGTGTGTGTGGACCACAAGATGTGCTTAAGGGTAAATGTTCACTTAAGTGTCATTTTGCTGGAAAAGCATGGTCGCCGGTGAACAATATTTAATATTTTAAATATTTTAATTAATTTTTTTGATTTTTTTGCATTTTTTTTCTAGGGCCGGTGAGGGTCATTGATGGCCCTTGTCGGTCGTAGAATCCTCGCCCTCGGAGCTTCGCCGGCCGTTGGTGAAGGCTATCACGGCTTCACCAGCAGCTAGCAAGGGTCATCATGGGCTTGCTAGGGCCTTTACGGCCAGATCTAGGCACGGGCTGCCTCACCCTCACCATAGCCGCCTCGAGTGAGGCCGTTAGGGGCCTTGTTGACACTGGCAAGGCCGCAACGGCCCTCGCCAACTCTAGGCGACCACGGGTGAGGGCCTTTGTAATCTCGCTGGCTCTAGGTGGCATCGTCCGTAGCCAACTAGAGCTAGTGAGGCCCAAATGGCCTCGCTCAGGGCTTTTGCGACTAAGGGCGAGGTGGCCTTCTCCCAAATTGGGTGAGGTTTCTATGGCCAGTGAGGGTCGTTGGTGACCCTCCTGGCCTTAGAGAAAAAAAACAAAAAAAGCAAAAAAATTCAAAAAATATTAAAATATTGTTCACCGGCGGCCACAACAATTTTTCCAACAGGCAAATTAAAAGTGATACTCAAATGAACATTTCTTCAAAGTTGTGGTACTTAAATAAATGAAAGAAAGTTTTGACACTAAAGTAAACTCTATACAAAAGTTTTTGCACTTGTAGTGTACTTTCCCCTAATATGGGCTCAAGTTGTTTCTTTTTCTCACACTTTATTTCATTTACTCATTGATTGATTTAATCTTAATTAATTGAACACTTATGCATAGATACTTAGATGCATACTCGGAATAAAATCGAAAAAAGTCGCATTGAAAGCATTTCTATAAAAGAGAAAAGGTATTGATCATAAGCATTAAAGGATTTCCAGCATAACCAAAGTCTCATATTCTCGAATTTCTGATTTATAGGAATAAGGCACGAATGGTTCATTAAATAAACATGAGAATCAAATTGAGGATAGACATTCAACGACCAATCATCATAAAGCATCGATCAGCACATTCACACGCAATCAAGAAATCAAGAAAGCATGAAGAGTACATCAAATTTTTGGAGATAGGAAGATCGTACATAATAAATTGACTTAGATTAGATTATATCTAAAGTTTGAATTTGAAATTTGAATCATATTATATTTTCTAATTACAATCACAACTTGACAAAAATACATGTAACACCTAACTTGATGGCTCCTGCAATTGCAATTGGTCATTTTTTTTGCTCCATTCAATTCATCTTTAAAAGTGTTGAAATATCATTTCAAGTCGCTTTATATTCATATAGTTTTCGTCCACTTATGAGTTTAAATTTTTATACGGAAGTTTTTACATAATATCGGAACAATAGGGAGACAATTTTGAAGTTAAGACAAAAGTACATGGGTTTAGAAACATCGTTTGTAATTTTCCTGAGTGAAAAAGGGTGGGCTAGAAAAAAGAAAATAAAGGAGAGGAGGAAACCCGGAACTGAATTTCGCAGAAAGTACACAAGGCCGCCAGCAATTTCTTCTCTGCAAGCTCGTCAACTCCTGAGAAAAAGCTCCCGTTCGTTGGGCGACCATGGCGATGGCGGCGAGGAGGTGCTTCCTGTTCGCGGCATTGTCGCTGCTGGTGCTGGGATCTTCCTTGGGATCGTCGGCCGGAAGCCCCGAATCGTCCTTCGTGAAGAAGACCATCTCCTCTCACAAGATCGTCATCTTCTCCAAGTCCTACTGCCCGTACAATCCCTCTCTCTCCCTCTCTCTCTCTCTCTCGCTTGAACTTTCTTGGGTTTCGTTCTTTTGTTGTGGCGTTTGGGTTCCGCGCACCCAGAGGAGCAGCGACTGCGATTGTGTTGTGTTGGTCTCTTCGATTCCTGCGAATGCTGTGTTTTCCGTTTCTGGGATCGGTTGAGATTTGTGTGCGCCTTGATTTGGTCCCCGTGAGGTCGATTTTTCAGTTCTTGGAGCGCAGGCTGATTACGCCCGCCCCGTGCGAGGTCAGATCATGCCCGATCTTGGGAATCAGCTCAAGGGCACTCGAATGCTCAACCTGAAGCTCGCCCAGCCGGAGCTTTTCCCGATTCTTACTCAGTTTTTACTCGAATTACTCTGTTACATCCTTCTGCTTCGAAATTGCGGGGTTCATCTGCTCCTTGATTACTGGGTGAAGCTCTAAGTTGTATTGGCAGTGCAATGGGTATTCCTTTGTATGTGGTTAAATCCATGCAATTGATGCGGACATTGGATTTTGTTAGAATACGTGCGGAGGTTCCCTCTTGTTTCCCAGTTGGTTAATTCAGTTCCTGTTTTTCTTGAGGATGGCACTCTCTTTGAGTTAAAACTTGAGTACTTATGGAAGTCCATCACTTGTAAGAGATGTGATGAGATTGGGCATGATGAAGATGTTTGTAGAAAGAAGAAATTTGACATTGATTGGCAAATTTAAGAAGATCAGAATGCAATTTGGCGACTTGAATCTACGGGGATTTTTTAACCTGTTGAAACTAGGCACGTGCTAAGCAGGGTCAGAAATGTATGAAAAGCGCCTTCTCCTCTTTGGATTCAAGTAATGATGCCGAGATGGTGAATATGGTTGATCAGACATTGCTTAGACCTTCAAAGGATAGGGTGTCATCTCCTGTTACATTTGCTGATGTAACCGATCCTGTTCTAACTTCTGTCACTTCTAAATTGGTCCCTCTGCTTTTTTAAACCTGAGGCCTAGGGAAAAGAACATGCTAGAGGTAGTTTGTGGCCTTTCTTGTTTAAAGAAGGTTCATGTGGTTATTTTATTCTTGGGTGACACTAGTTTGGGAAATAAGATTAACTTCTTTAACTGCATTTTATTCTTGTTTCTTTTCCTTCAACCTGTAATTGTAATGGCTGTGCTCACAGTAAAGTTGTCTTTTGTGCCTGCTATCCGTTGTTATGTATTTATAGAGAGATTGACAAATCCAATCGATCTGTAAATTCTTCTATTTCAGTCATATAGATGATATGAACCTTAAAACAGAATATGTTTTCTTCTGTAAAAACAAAAAAAAAAGTCGGACAAATCATGGGATGTCTCTTTTCCATTCGTGATTTGCTGCCTTGCATTAAATCCAGTGTATTGTGGTAGATATGATGACCTCTTGGGAGAAACTCCAGATGTCATAGTTTAATTGTTATTGTATGATAGATTCAAGCAACTGCTTGCTTATTTATCCAACTGACTGGGTTTTAGTTCGATGCTTTTGCTGGATTGTCTTCTTCTTTGTATGTTTAATGCAGCTAATGGATATAGTAGACAAACATGGATGTGTAACACCTTTCATGGATAAATGCAGGTACTGCAGGAAGGCAAAGGCTGTATTCAAGGAATTAAACCAGATACCTCATGTTGTTGAGCTTGATGAGAGAGGTTTGTTTGCAAATTGCTAGTTCTTTGATGATTTCTTCAGTTTTGGTAGGACAACTAAGTAGTGGCCTCTTGTCACTTAAACAAGGATTGAAGCGAAGCTCTTTAAAAGAATAGGAAAAAGAGATTGATGTATGCCTGATGTAAAGCCCTATGTTTTTTCTGACTGAAATGAAATGATTGTAGGTTTGTCCAACCTTGCATTCCTCCAAAACTTCTCTTGACAGAAAATTTGTAGATCATGCTAATTTTTTTGATTTTTTAGAATTTTTGATTTTTTCTTTTCCCTTTTTTTTCTTTTTGTGAAGTCTGGCGAGGATCGCCGACCGACCCTCATTGGTCACAAGCGAAGGCCAATGACCCTCAGCGACCATTGGGTAAGGGTCTTAGCCCTTGTTGATAATGGGTAAGACCCTTGCCTATGGCCAATTAGGGCAAGGGATTCGTAGCCCTTGACAAGTTTGGGGGAGGATCACTGCCCTCGCCCATGGTCGGCAAGGTTAGGCAACCCTTGCTTGTGATTGACGAGGGTCAGGAGACCCTCACAAGGCTTAGAAGAAAAAAAAAGGAAAAGAAAGAAAGAAAAAGAAAATTGAGAATGAAAAATAAATAATTATAAAAAATTGAGATCCTTAAAAAAAATTATAAAAATTATTTACGTTAGCACCGCTTGTATCATGTGACGTTCATGTCGATGATTTCCGATCAAAATTAGTCAGAAGACTAAATTGACAAATTGTTATAATGTTTAGGATTAAATTGGTTAAGTTGAAAAGTTTATAACTGAATTATCATAAATACAGTAGGTTTAAGAATTTTTAGGGCGGTGTATCTGAAATGTGGTTTAACATGTCAAAATATATCTTGTGATTAATTGATAGAGCTCTCTTATGTCCACAGATGATGGATGGAAAATTCAGGATGCCTTAAGTCAAAGAATAGGGAGGCGTACTGTTCCCCAGGTGTTTATAAATGGCAAGCATATTGGAGGTTCTGATGGTAAACTGATTATGTACCTCCTAAATTGCTTTTTGTTGATAACAGGTCCAACAAAGAATTTGAGCTTACAGTTGATCATCATTGCAGATACAGTCGAAGCGTATGAAAGTGGTGAATTGAGTAAGCTCCTAGGAATTGCCGAAAAAGAGGAAGACGAACTGTGAGGAAGTGTTTTCTGAATGGATAGCTGAGCATTACTTCCAGGTGATTCTTCTTGTAAGCTTTGATATGAAGGATGCATTCGTAGTTTCATATTTTTATTGCAGTTCATGTTTGCCACGCTGTATATATTCAATCATACACACCATTTAATCATACAGGTAATGTGATTATGAATGATATGATGCAGTGCTTTTTATTTTTTGCAATTACAGTCGTGACTGATGGTAAAACTATTAGATTAAATATCTAAATTAGGTCCTCCTTATAAACTGAGCAAATATATCTGTATTCATATATATAAATGGTCTTAAAAACATAGTTGAAAATGTATAAGATAACTGTTCTCTGATTTTGCCTTTCCTCTCTTATCTTACTCCATGTAAATGCATTCCCTGCAAATCCCCAGTTGAGAAGTCCCATGTCAAAGACAATCCTTATATACCTCTCAGTCGAGCTACTTTCCTCCCGATGTCCTTTCTGTCCATGACTCCATAGCATGAGTTAGAAATATCTTATAATCAGAGAGGATCTTCCAAACACTTTCACCTCATTATTGATGTCCCTCCAAAAATATCTGGCAGATGTTTGTCTTGGTCTCCCATAAATGCCATGAAACAACCAAGTTTTCTCGTTGGGACTGGAGTCTTTAAGTGCAGCAATAATGTTCCATGTCTCCATCAAGGCAAAGAAACCTGCACTTTTTGGCATCTATCAATTCCAAGTGGCTAAAACCTAAATTTGTTACTATTCTTGTCAATTTAACAGCAAGAATCTTAATTTCAGACCTAAACATGTCGTCTGGTTTGAGTTTTCTGATCCAGACTCCATCTGATAAGCTTTGCACCTGCCGCTTGATCTTGTATGATTCCCCACAATCACTATCCTGGCAATAAAAATGGAAGTGGCAACCAGTAGAGCATCAACAGAAATTAAGCCAAAAAAGCAATTAACTGGTTGTACACCCAAAGGCAATATGACTGACAGTGATCTAGCACTTAAAAGCACTAAGTATATCTGAAGGTGACAAGGTCCTTTGCAGTCTCCAATTGTGGGATTTTCCAATTTCCTTTCCTTCCACTGATTTTGGCTTGTTTGCTGTGGGCTTAAAGGATGGGTGGGTGGGAAAACTATTGGTTTTGTGCTAACTGGGTTGAAAGGTGGTGTTGACTGAGGAAATATAATCAGGTAACTGACTGTTCGTTAGGATCTAAAAGATTTGGGGAATTAGTCTCAAAGGTGAGAAAGAATCATGTCCTTGATTGCACCTCTGTCAGCATCTAGAAGTCTCATTTTCCTTACAGGCCAATCTAGATAGTGATATCTGCTGTAGGATTAGTTGTATTTGGGTTCTGGATAGTTTATATCTGCTGAAGGATTAGTTGTTTTTGGGTCAAAGTACATGTATCCACTGCATTTTTTTTTATGGGATATCCACTGCATTTTCTTGATGTGAAAAATGACAATCTATTCACTGTGGATCAAATTTATCATTGGAGCTAATATGATTGGTGTGTTTTTCCAAATCTTAGATGTATCTTGATGGAAAGTCCTACAGCTTGATTATTTTCTTTGGGTATCATAAAGTCTGACATACATGATGGCCAACTAAATCACGAACGCCATCTGCATAAACTTATGAGGGCTTCTTTTGCTAATCTAGAGGAAACTTTTCTCAATCTCCTCTCATGTTATACTTCAATGGGAATCATCAGATTAAATTATTTGAACAAAGGAAGCAAACATCATTTACTTCTGGAATTGCATCAATCGGTAAGCCATCCATTAGTTTGAAAGAACTTGAAGTAATAAATCATTATCAGTTAGAGAACTGAATTTCCAAAAGCAACAATATTTAACAAGATTTTAAAGATTGAATACTTTTTGCTTTATTTAATCGGTCAGTGTTGTTTCATGATAAATGATGTAAGGTGAAGTGCGAATGATGGTGCCATATGTAACGAGGACATCATGGCATAATCATAATAGACCACTAAACAAAATAAGAATTGGAGTTCTATCCTGTCCAAGGAGGAGGCAAGTGCACAAACAGTTGAATTGTGTAGAAAGGTAATGGAATGATGTCTACAGGTCATATGCAACATACTGACTACATTATCTGAAAGGTTTCAATTCTTGGAAAGCGCAAAAGTAGAGAGATGACAACCCGCTGCATAAAATTGCAACTAACATTGGAGTTAAATGAAAACAGTCCAATGAATCAGGGAAAGGATGTGGCAAACTTGAGATTGCCAAAAATACACAGGAGAGTGAGCATAATATTCATGGCTGCTGGATTGCTACAAGGGCGATCCCCACGAGCATAAATCCACATGGAAAGTGAAGAGAAAAGAGAGAGAATCAAAGTGTTGGAAGTCTGAGTGCTTCAATTTAGATAATCCTTGTTTTCTTTCTTTCCGTTAGGATGGAGAGCATAGAAGGAAGTGACGTGAAGTGCATGAGTGAGAGAGGAAGAAAATGAGGATGGAAGGGTTGCATGGTGACAAATCACTCAGGAATTTGTTGTTTTAGAGTTAGAATGAATGTGGGCAGTTTGCCTGGAACAGTTGGTTCTTTGAGACTCAACTAACTAAACTAACCAGACACACATGTCTGCTCTCTCTCAATGAACCCCCAAAGGGTTTTAGGTGGTAGAACCGAACAGAATCAGGAGAGTGAGTGAGGGGGAGGAAAAAGTTCAGAAACACAGATGAACATCATACTATTATATGTAAGTTTGATTAAATCAAAGTTAAAAGAGTTTTCGATTAAACAGCAAGAGTTGCTTTAAAGGCACCAGCAACCAGCAAACTGCTTAAGAAGAATAAGTAGCAAGAAACTGGTAGCAACTATAGCTTTGATTTTTGCCCATCCTACTATTATAAAGTTTACCAAATGCCATATGGGACTAAAAGGGGTGTTGTATTCATTGCATATGTTACGTCTCTTCTCACTGAGCATCGACTTCCTCATTTGTTGAGGTTACTGTGAAGCTAGACTAACCTGCACTGACGATTTTGTAGTGTGATTATTTTTCTTGCAGTGCTGCGCTTATTTTGCCATGAAGGAAAATTCTGCTGAGGATATGGATAAGTACACATTGCCTTGAAATACATCAGCTCTTTGATTGTTCTATGGTATAATTGTAGCAAGTGCCATATCATGTGAACTCTGTTTTTTTGTTTTATGGAACATTTTGTTCTTTCTGGGAAGGGACTCTCCTCTTTTCTGCAATTTCATCCCATCTGGCATCCAAGGCGTTTCTTCTTTCTATCAGTTTTTGACCGCTGTATGGTGGTTATATGCAACAATGACACCATCATTGTCTTATTTTTTGTTTGGTTCAGGCCTAATGAAACCCGTTTATTAACTGTTTAGCTTCTCTGTAACATGTCAAAACCAAGAGCTTTCCAATCGTAATGCCCAACATGGAGCGTAAAAGAAAACTTTAGTCCTCGATGATTCTGTTGGCCTTGATGAAGGTTGTGGTAGCATGGTGATTTGTTCTGGGCGGAGGCAATGTGGGTGGGACCTGTGGAACCAACAATTGGCATAAGGGTTAGTGATTAGTGAGAGATTGTAGTGTTGGTGATGGTCAGTTGGATTTGTCAAATACAACGGGTGAGTTGAAAATGGTTTGATTCAAATTAATCCATTTCACTCATATTAATTCATTCTTATGTAGTAAAAATTTTAATGACCCCTATTTGATCCGAATCAAATCTCTACTCAACTCAATTCATAATATTAGAATATATCCATATTTAATTCAATGTGTTAAAACTTACACCTATTTATTCAATCCACAGTACTCTTCATGTAGATATGTTACCTGGAGAGAATTTTATATCAAATTAAAAAAATTAATAATATAAAAAGATGTAAGCAAATAAAACAAAAAAAGTAAGAATACTTAGAAAGTGAAAAGTTTATAAAAAAATTAGACAATTATGCATGTGTTGTGACGAGCACTTGTCAAAGAAGACAGATCGTGAGAAGAATATGAATCATAGATGCTCATGATACCGTGTGGAAATGAATTAACAAAATAATCTGAATGCTGTACAAATTTGCTCATTATCTCTCTCAATAGATTAGAACTGGAAAATACAGAAGAATTATCCCCAAAATGAATTATAAAGATCAAAGCCTTCAGCAAGGGGAACAAAAAAAATCTGGTCCGTAATACCAAGGTTACATCAATACCATTAAATGAAAAAAATAATGGGTATTTCTCGAGTGTTGTAAACAATTTATGCAAATCATTCATTATTTGTCGGCCTGCTTTTATTTTTATTTTTATAATTGAGATGTAAATGCCAAGTGACACTCGCTTTGTACAAAGTCGATTGGACTAGATTTTGTACTAAGGGTGAGCGGTTCCGTGTTTTTTATAGGTTCCGATGGGAACATGAAACTTGGAACCTACTCTGAGTACAAGTTCCTCATTTTTTGAAATTTGAAACTTACCTGTTGAAACTTGAAACCTGAAATAACTTGGAAGCAACCCAATTACAACTTCCAAGGTTAGTTCTAGATTATAACAGGTTCTTTTTTTTTTTTAATCTTTAGTTAAGTTAAGAACAAGTGTCCATGTACACCTATTGAATAGTATTAAGGAAATTTGATAGTTTTTAATGCATCGATTGTTCTTGTATTAAATAAAATCATTATCTTGAAAGAAATAATTGCCTACATCAAAAAAGCAATTGGAGTTCTGTTAGTCTCATGATCTATGGAAAAAAAATTCTCTTCATAAAATGAAAGTTCATATTAGTGATTTTATATTATATACTTATCATCAAATGCCATGAAATATCTAAGGATCGTGTGAAGACATATACTAAGAAAAATACAAACTTATTCTAAATTCTAGGTTTTATGTTATAGGTTTCAGGTTCTACCAACAACTTGTTCGTCGAAACATATTCCCCAAATTTTGAAATTTATAACTTGCCTTACACATCTTGGAACCTGGAACTTAGAGGTTCACATTGGTATGGTTTTGGGTTTTAGGTTCTATCCTAAAATCATACTCATTTCTATTTTGCACAGTCCATGAATGGGCTCCATATTAGTCCATAAAACATTTGAGAAATCGTTTTAAATTTCCTTTTTGTTTCCACAATCCCACAATTCATTTTGATTTCATCTTCTTTCTCTCTCAAATCCCTAAATCCAAGAAAAATTCATAAAAATGATGCAATCGTCTCTGTCCTTCTAATCCCTAAATCCCAACTCCAAAAGAAAAATTCATAGAAGCGATGCAATCAGCCACATCGCAATTGTAGCCGTCTCGATCGTAGCCGTGACAAGACGTTGTTCGTGGGTTGTCTTTTGCGGATCCATGATGGGGCTGTCGTTTGCAAGTTGCTTGTAGTAAGATTGCGAGACATGCTCCCGTGACCGTTTCTTGTGCTTCTACAGTGCCCCAGGCCAGTGTTTGGCAATCTAGCCTGGTTTCCAGACCAGGCTCCTCCAGCGCCGCAATGACGCCTTGTGTCGTCCAGCTGATCCTTCGGGTTTCGAATCTTTCACTAGCCTATTTTGCCCATACTTGCTATTGCCAAAATTTGAGACGTCAACATCTTTCGTACTTCTGAATGTTGATTTTGGAAGCTATTTAGAGATACCATAATTAATTCAATTACCCAAGAATAGAAAAAATACACCCCCACTTAAAAACTGATAGGTATTGTCAAATCGATCTTTGATTGAAGACCCACGGCAGAAATATTCCAGACAATTGACATAAAAGTCGAATAACCAAAACTCCAAACTAGCAGATTTTCTGAGTTCGATATTTGCTGTCTAGATAATGAGAATTTTTTGTCTTAAAATAGTATGTGTGGTTCATAGTACATGAGTCACTATTGTCTTTAGGGGCAGGTTCTTTGTGATTTTCCTAGCACAGGTCATGGCGCAGGTTCACCCAAATGTGTTATTTCTTTTATCTCATTATTAGCTAATCTTCTAGTGAGATTTTCCTTGTGACGTTGGAGTGAAATTCTTACCATGGTTTTGAATTGCTAAACATATCTCACTTTCTTGCTTATCAGAAATGAAGCGGAGCTCATACAACTCATTGTAAAGGAATTATCAACTCATCTAGCGTGTACACATTTACATGTTGCTAAGTATCCGGTAGGAATAAATTCCCGAGTTCAAGAAGTGATATCGCTGTCCCAAAAAATGTCAGATGATGATGATGTTCTCATGATAGGTCTATGGGGACCAGGAGGCATAGGAAAAACAACGATTGCTAAAGCCATATATAATGCTATTAAGAGACAATTTCAGGGTTCTAGCTTTTTGGCGCGAGTTAGAGAAACTTCGAATTGAAGCGATGGTCTAGTTACTTTGCAAGAAAAGCTCCTATCTGAGATCTTATCTCCTAGAAATTTAACAGTGTATAGTGACGACAGGGGAATTAGTTTGACACAGGAAAGACTTTGTGGCATGAAGGTTCTCTTGGTTCTTAATGATGTTGATCAGTTGTATCAATTAAATGCGTTAGCCGAAAAAGGCGATTAGTTCAGTAAAGGAAGTAGAATCCTTGTTACATCGAGAGATAAACATTTGCTAAGTTCTCATTGCATTAATTGCGTGTATGAAGTTGGAAGTTTAGAAGTCGGTGAAGCACAAGATCTTTTTTGTCGGCATGCCTTTCCAAATAAGGAAGTTAAAACAAGAGAGGATCTCATAGATAAAGCGTTGTGTTATGCTAACGGCCTCCCCTTAGCCCTTGAAGTGTTGGGCTCATTCTCATGTGGAAGGAAGGAACTTGCATGGAGAAGTACATTGGATAAACTCTCCAAACTATTAATCGAGTTCTCAAGACAAGCTTTGATGGATTGGAAGACAATGAGAAGGAGATTTTCCTTGATATTGCTTGCTTCTTTAAAGGGAAAAGTGTAGAATACATCAAGGAAGTCCTTGACAACTGCGATTCCTACACAACTATAGGAATAGAAGTTCTCATTGAGCGGTCCTTGATAACAAATGAGAATGGGACCCTACAAATGCATGAATTAATTCAGTTGATGGGTAAGGATATTGTTTATAAGGAAAGCCCTAACGATCCTGGAAAGCGCAGTAGATTATGGCTTTTTGAAGATGTTTTGTACATTCTACGGGAAGACATGGTAAATGTGATTTATGTCAATTTTACTATATCTCAAATATTATAGTACTTTGATTTGAATAGTTAATTCAAATCTCAATTGAGAATTTTTGTGACTATTGAATTTGCTCTGTTATGAATAGGGAACGGATGTAGTAAATGCCATAGTATTGGACCTGCCATGTCTTTACAAAGATGAAAAGGTTGAGAATGCTCATTTTGCTTGGAGTGAATATATCTTCACGAGGTCTTGTAGTTCTTCCTAATGAGCTAAGATGGCTTAAATGGCCCAATGCCTCGGATCTAGAATTTGGCTTTGGTCCTAAGAAACTTGTAGCACTTGATGTCCAGAAAGGTCATATCAAAAAATTAGGAGGCAATCTTAAGGTAAGCACTTATGATAATTAGCTTTCCCTTTGTATTGCTAAAATATTTGCAGGCTTCATGATTGCATGGGTATGTTTTTGCAGAATTTTACAATGAAATTCGTCGATTTTAGTAAATGCAAGTCTTTGGCTAGAGTTCTTGACCTTTCATTAGTTCCAAATCTGGAGAGCTTGGATCTTCACGAGTGCAAAAGCTTAGTGGAGGTTCACCAATCTATTGGATATCTTGAGAAATTAAGGTTTCTGTCGCTACAAGGGTGTTCAAATCTTAGTATCTTTCCCAACAAACTCAAGACAAAATCTCTTAAGACCCTTATTCTCTGCGATTGCTCTAAACTAGATAAGTTCCCTAATATTTTGAGAAAGATGGAACATCTACTGACACTTGATCTGAAAAGGACGGCCATTAAAGAACTCCATGCATCAATTGAAAATCTTGTCTCTGTTAAGCACATGAATTTAGAATATTGCAAAAACTTGGCAAGGCTTCCCTCGAGCATTTATAAGTTGCAAAATCTCTCGTCTCTAAGTCTCAAAGGTTGCTTGAATTTTGTCATGTTTCCAAAGAACTTGAAGGCTGGGATTCAACTAACCCTAAAAGTCGTCTGGGATTCTCAAATCTACACATGCTAGGACTTGAAGGCTGCAATCTATCAGAAGTAGACTTCCTTGAGAATTCTTCTAGTTTTCCCAAATTGATGCTCCTATATCTTTCAAAAAACAAGTTTACGCATCTACCATCATGCATCCACAAATACGATCGTCTATTAGAGTTGAAAGTGGAGAAATGCCAACAACTACGAGAGATTCCTCAGCTTCCATCAACTATGCATATCCTAAGAGCAATGGGTTGCAAATCTCTGCAGAAGCTCCTAGATTTGTCAAGTCTCTCCGACCACTTTGATGTTGACTTTTCGACATAAGCACCCTAGGAGTGCCAAAACTTGGCACCAAGGGACACTTAAGTGCTAAAAGTTACAGAATGTATACTTAAGTGTTATTTTTCAAAATAAATGGATCACTTCAGTGCCAAGTCGTCGGAACCCTATCGAAAATCTTACGTGGCGATTTTTTATTAATTTTCTTGCCTACGTGGCTCTCCGGAAACTGAGTCGGCGAAAAATTAGCCAAAACGACGTTGTTTTGCGCTGACATGGATTTTAAAAATTATTAATTAAATAATATTAAATAATTAAAAATATATTATTATAAAATTGATTAATTAAAAAAAAGGGGAAGGGGGAACCGGACGATTAAAATTTTTGTTAATTTGACGTGGCAATTTTTTTTTATTAAAATTGCCAAGTGTATTTTTATTTTGAAAAAAAATGCTCCATCAAGAAATAAACTCGCCGGAAAATGGACACGCGTAGCGGTTTGGTAGAATTTTTCGTTGGCACTTAACCGATCATTTTTCTCGATTTTGGCACTTAAGTGTATCTCAGAATCTTTTCAAGACTTAAGTGTCCCTCTCGCGCAAGTTTTGGCACTCCCGGGATACTTATGCCATCCCCTATAAAGAAGGTTCCATATCTTTCATGGTTTCTCAGGACTTGTATGACAAGTTCTTAGGACTAGCACTCTGTGTTGTTCTTGGCCTGGAGGAAGGAAAAATGGTTGATGATTCATGTTTAATCCAAATATTTGTTAATGGAAAAAGCGTGTTGTGGCAATTGTCAAGCTTGGATTCACTGGAATCTGATCATGTGTGGCTTATATATATCGGACGGAGGATGCTGGATGGAGTAGAGAAGCTTCTGCGAAACGATTGGAGCCAATTCCAAGTTTGCCTCAGAATGTCAGAAGGAAGCTGGATTCCGTCTAATATGCGAGCAACAGGAGGATGGTCTGAGGGTTGTACTCCAACACCATCAGCCGATTGAAACAAATCGGATTCCTGAGGAAAGAGACTCAGAAGGAGACTACTCAATAGACTCCGTGGAAGAAGATGGTCCAAGTGAAACAGACGTAGAGGAAAACACACGGCATTGTGGCTGCTGGTGTGGGGGTCTTCTTTGGGATCGTCTGCTGGAACTTTGAAGCATCTTTCGTAAAAAAGACCTCTCCTCTCACCAGATCGTCATCTTCTCCAAGTCCTATTGCCCGTAAGTCTCTCTCCTTCTCTATCTCTCTCACTCAATTTTTGTTGAATTTCCTAGTTTCATTGGTAGTGTTTGGATCCAACGCTCCAGAAAAGCAGTGACTGCGATTGTTTTGTGTTTGTCGAGGGCTTTGCTCCTCATACTTTCACTTCGATTTCTGCCCATGGATGTTCTCCGTCCTGCAATCGATTGATTTTGCATGTGCCTTAATTTGGTCCCATGCTATCGAGTTCTCAGTTCTAGGAGCCCACACTGATTTTGTGAATCGAACTCAAAGGCACTCCATTTACAAGTGATGAAGAATGCTTTAATTAATAGCGAGAAACCTGGTTTCCTCTCAGCACACGGGTTCTTGCTCAATTTGACTCGAGTATCTATGTAAAATCCTTCTGCTTCGAGATCAGAGGGATCGTCGGTTCATCGGTCACTGGAGGATTTGAGGATGATGAAATTGCTTAACATTTGGTGCCAATGTATTCCTCAGTTATTGGAATTCTGTCTATGTGGCTTTTTTTCTCCATGCAATGCCTGTTTCACAGCCCACTATGCAGGTCAAATCTGGGAAGAATTGTCTCGATGGATGATGTTGGCTCTTGTGATTCTTGATTACTCAACCCTGATGAATAAAGAGCCGTCTGATGTTTCTACTTTATCATCTCCTCAATTGTCTTCCCATGAGCCTGTACTTATTAATGAATGTTTATTGTTACTGTTGAAATTCCTCAGCATTTTGTGGTTGATGGTAAGGCTCACCGGTGCAACCATTTGGTTGGTCAAATTATTGGCAAACCTGTTAACCTGAGTTGTATTCGACCTACCGCAAGTATGTTTGCAGAAGAAATGGTTCAATTGACGGGCATCGATGGAATAATGGCTTGTTTTTTGATGCTAGTAATTGGGATTGGGTTTTGGCTGGTGGTCCCTGGCACTTTAATCACCAACCCTCGTTTCTTCATCGAGGCGGTTCAATCTTCAAGCTTCGAAGATAAGCTTTGTTCCAGTTTGGATTAAACTTTGCATTTATGACAGCAACTGACCATGAATGAAGCTCTAAGCTATATTGGCAGTGCAATAGGTATTCCTTTTTATATGGATAAATCCACACAATTGACGCAGACTTTGGATTTTGTTAGAATATGAGTGGAGGTAGATTCCCATTCGGTTGATTCAATTCCTGTTGCTCTTGAGGATGTCACCTCCTTGGAGTTAAACCTGAGTACTTATGGAAGCCTATCACTTGTAAGAGATGTAATGAGGTTGGGCATGATGAAGATGTTTTTAGAAAGAAGAAATTTGATATTGATTGGCAAATCCAAAAAGATTGGAGTGCAGTTTGGCAGCTTGAATCTGCAGAGATTTCTCAACCTGTTGAAACTAGGCACGCACTAAGCGGGGGGAGACATGTATGAAAAATGCCTTTTCCTTTTTGGATTCAAGCAATGCTGAGATGGTGAATATGGTTTGATCAGACAGTGCTTTGAGCTTTGAAGGATTGTCATCTGTTACATTTGCTGATATAACTGATTGTGTTCTAACTTCTCTGTCAGTTCTAAGTTGGCATTTTCTACTGGAGAGTGGTATAAAGAATAGCTAAATTACCTTACTGTAGTCTTATAGATTAAACATGAAATTTGTCCCCATGCTTTTAAGCTACCAAGGCCCTCGAAAAAGAACATGCTAGAAGTAGTTTATGGCCTCTCTTGTTTAAAGTGAAGTTTCAAATGGTTATTGGCAATTATACTGAAACTTTGAGCTTGTGAATTGCTCTGGGTGAGGCTAGTATAGGAAAACAAGATTAACATCTTTAACTGTATCTTATTCTTTTTTCTTTTTCTTCTACCCGTAGTTGTAATTGCTGTGCTTGCAGTGAAGTTGTCTTCGAGCCTGCTGTCCCTTATTATGTATGACAAATGCAATCAATCGTTTAATTCTTCTTTCTCAGTCATATAGGTGATATGAACCATAAACCAGAATATAATTGCTTTTTCAGAAACTCAGAAATAAAAGTCGGACAAATCATGGGATGTCTCTTTTCCATTCAGTGATATGCAGCCTCCCATCAAAACCAGTAAATTTTGGTGTATGTGATGATCTCTTGGGATGACCTTCAGATGTCATAGTACTATTGTTATCATATGATAGATTAAAGTGACTGCTTGCTTATCCATCACGCTGAATGGGTTCAGTTCGATGCTTTTGCTGGATTGTCTTATGGACACATTAGACAAACATTGGATTTGTAACACCTTTCGTGGATAAATGCAGGTCTGCGTTCAAGGAATCGAACCAGATACCTCACGTTGTTGAGCTTGATGAGAGAGTTTTGTTTGCAAATTGCGAGTTCTTCGGCAAAGTAGTCGCCTTTTGTCCTGAAACAAGGATTGGCGCAAAGCTCACAAGAAAAGCCAAAAGGGATTTATGTATATATAAAGCCTAATGTTTTCACTACCCAAATAAAGTAACTGTAGATTTTGGCCAACCTCACAATCCTCCAAAGCATTTCTTGGCCGAAAACTTGTTGATCATGCTTCATGCGGGAGCGTTGTAGCTGAAATGTGGTTGAATACGTCAAAGGGTGTCTTGTGAACAGTTAATGGGAGCGCAGTTTATGTCTACAGATGATGGATGGAAAATTCAGGATGCCTTGAGTCAAAGAATAGGGAGGCGTACTGTATCCCAGGTGTTTATAAATAGCCCCAGCAAATTGGAGATTCCGATGGTAAACTGCTTATGTACCTCGTGAAGTGATTTTTGATGATAACAGGAAAAATGATCCAACAATATATACGGTAAGTTCCGGCAATTCTCAAAATAACAAACTACGTGCTCATTTCCTATTTTTAAAAAATTTTATGTGTTCTAATTAGATGGCTAATTTTAGATTAAAATGGTTGATGGATCCTGAACCTTGCGCCTCTTTTGTTAATGTGCCACGGGCTCTTTAAAATTAGCACATAAGATTACAAATTTAAAAGATGTTGGTAAATTTCTTATAGAGATAAATTATGCAGAACTGATAACAAACAGAACCGACTAATAAATCTAAGAATCGGAAACCATTACAAACCAGTAGAGGCAGCGCAAATCAGCATGAGCAAACTTTCATGTTTATCCTAATGACACCTTTGTTTAATTTCTTGATTAAAGTCATCATTAGGAGGAGTAGGTCTTTATGTCATAGGTGCATAACATATAAATGCATAAGAAGCTCACGTCAAAAAACTTTCCTCTTTTGCGCATTAAATAATGTTAGGCCATATTACATTCATCTAGGATGCATTTAGGATTTACCATTACAAACCATACTTGTGAAGTTTCAAAGAAATGTCAGACTAATTTAATGGGGGTGTTAGTAAGTCCCTTGTAAGGTCGATCATTTACTTATCACACTTGTAAAATGCGAAAGAAGATGCTAACTTACTAAGTTATTGAAATGTTTAAGTAAATCGTTATGGGGTTGGTATTTTACTAACCACGCTCGAAGATGTTAAAAGAAGGAGATAATTTACTGACTGCTCTTGTGGCATAAGTTAGACGACCATGTCTAATGAAATGCAAAGAAATTCCAAAGATTGGTGTTGCAAGCAATGCAAAGCAAATGACCCTCTTTGGCCATTTACTTTCGGGGGTCCACCTCGTCCTTTACACGTTTTGGGATCGGCCCTCTCCTCGACGAATGACGTGAAGCCACGCCGATACAGACGTGATTTGTAGACGTCCATGCACGAACGGGGGTAAAAGTTGAATCGGTTCTTAATAGCATTATGATCTAACAATCGAGCTTTTAAAATAGAGTTAATACCACACAAAATTAATCTAATACATCCATAATAAAACTACTCAAAATTAATTTTTTTATCATAAAAAAACCCTTAACTGTTACACTTGTTATAAATTTACCACAAATTAATTTTTTAACCACCAAACACCCTAAACTAATACAATTGTGAAATTTACCCTATATTAGTTTCCGTTAAATTGAATTAATATTATAAAAATTTACAAATAAAAATATCTATGACAAATGAAATGTAAAACCCCAAATTAGTACATTCGTCAACTGTCATGTATTATTCAATAATTTGACAATAAAACTTATCAGAAATTAATGAAAGGTAAATTTATCATAATCTACCAATTTAGGATTTTGAAATAAATTTATCAGAGGTGTATTTGTTTGGAGTTTTTCACGTTATTAACTCTTTAAAACGTTGATTACATCAATCAAATCTTTTAGTATTTTGACATTAGTTGAGTCATATCCTTGAGTGTTTTGATTTTGCGAGCTATCAGCCCCGCAATTGCCGATGGCCCCACATAAAAGTGGAAGAGGTACACAAATGATGGAGGGGTCAACTAGGCCCCCATACAATCATTAGGTTTTAAGAAAGTCAGAGTCCACTGCAATATGAAATGATAACAATGAACTGCAAATTCCACAAACCGGTACAAACATCGCGTGATGGATGAATAATTCCAAGGACGATAAATGAATGCAGCATTGACTAGCAATCACCTTTGCTCAAGTATTTCGGGTATCTAATACATCAACTAACATCAATTGAGCTGTCGGATCTGAGCAACGAGATCCATATTGAACCTGTTGTTTTCAATGTCAAATTTTTTTTTTAGCATGTATACTGCACTCAAGTATAGTAATTCCACATTAGCAGCAGTAATCCATTAGCCAGAGGATGCTAGAAATACTTGATATAATTTATCATGATGTTGGATCCAAGTATATCTGTATAGTTCATGTCTTTCTAGTGTTGATTAATAGGGCCATTAGAAATCATACGGAATCTTCTTTTCATGTGAAAGGGGTCACGCGCTGTTGTAGTCCTTAATTTGGCCATTGACATTGTGAGGCACGGAATGAAAGATGAAGTTGCTGAAATTATAGGAATTGGTTTTACTTAGGAGATAATTTTGCCAATAAAGAAGGAATCAACACTTTCTTTTTATAACTCTCGATGGAGTACTGTTCATCCCCTTCTCTCCCTACGCTCTCACTCTGAGTTACTGTAGCTCCGGCTCTGGCTTTGGTTCGGGGAGGTCTCTCCCGCGCCGATTGTAGCCGTTTCTGCGAGAGGAGCAGCTCTCGTGCGGGACCTCGTTCCCCTTCCTTTTCTCGCTCGGGTAAAGGGCCGATTTCGTGCGATTTAACCATGCCGAGTTAGGGTTGCTGTTTCAAGATAAATTGATAGCTCTGTCTCCCTCCTCCACCGATGGAAAATGAGATGTTAGTTCATAAGAATAAGACCGACCGCGTGGAGGTCGGCTCCTGAGCCGGAGTAGGGCTCCTACCGGTCGAAACTCATCTAGAGACCTTGGCCGAAATGGCAAAGCCCCCGCCGGGCGGGGTAGACGTTGGGCGACAAGGCGATAATAATTTGGTTAGGAAGCCGGGTGGGATTAGTTCTTTGGAAGACCGCATGATCTTGTTAATGCGCAGTGACTCTTCCGTCTTGGTCGGGAATGAGGAGTTTGCTAGAGATCAAACGGGCGCCCGACTTTGGAACTGCCCTCTCCATTCCGCAACAAGCTGTGAAACCGTCTTCGGCAAACCGCTCGTGGGCGAATGTAGCTAGAGCAGCTGTTCAAGGTTATTCTCTCTCCTATTATCCTCCAAACTCAGGCATTGATAATGCTGTGAATTGTTATGATGAGGGTTTAGATGCTGCTGACTCACTCTGGAAAGAGTGCCTTGTTGGTTACTTTGTCGGGAAAAAACTCCCGTTCAAGTTAGTCGAGTCAGCCCTTAAATATATGTGGGGACATAGACTAGCGGAGGTGAAAGCCAATGACCAAGGGTTTTATTTCTTTCATATTCCGAATTCGGAGTTTAGGAGGAAAATTGTGGAAGGGGGTCCGTTGACGGTGGCAAGGGTGCCTCTCGTTCTCCAGCAATGGAAACCTTTGCTAGAGCTTAAGAAAGGCGAGCACTCTTCGGTTCCGGTCTGGATTCGATTGAAAAACTTACTGTATGAATTGTGGTCAGCCAGGGGACTAAGCAAAGTAGCAAGTATCCTAGGTAAACCTCTATACGTCGACCAACGTACGGAGCAACTGAAGATGATCTCCTTTGTGAGAGTTTGTGTTGAACTTGAGGCCTCTAAAGCCTGTTATAACACCATTGAGGTATTTATAAATGGGACTGTTCGAGTGGTGGAAGTGGTTGACACCCGAATTTTTATTTATTTTGTTTTAATTGCCTATTTAATTTGCATCTATAAATACTTATTAATTTCTAGAAAAAATCAAAAAAGAATCAAAAAAATCGAAAAAATCGAAAAAATTCAAAAAGAAGATCGAATGGGCTGGTTAAGCCCAGCCCACTCATTTACCTTGCCTAGTTTTTTTATCTTCTTTTCTCTTGGGCCTTTTTCCCTTTTATTTGGATTCCAGCCCATCTAGCTTGGGATTTTCTCTCCAGCCCGGCCCGATTCCCCTAGGGATTCTGGTCTCCCTCACGGACACACGCACACAGACAGGAAGAAAGGAGGAGGAGAAAATCCAGAGGGGAGCAGCCGACGACGCGGTTCTAGCGCGACTCCCCCACCGCGGCTGACGTCAGCCGCGTGACGCCAGCGAGGGAAGATTCCCTTGCTGCGCGGTCACGCGGCGGAAGGCAGAGAGATTAAGGAAAAGAAGGAGAAGAACGGCGACGCACGGCGGAGAAAGGGGGAGCGAACGGAGGAAGAGAAAAGTGACCGGCAGCCACGCTTTATCCACTGCCGGCAACACTCCGTCGTCCCTCGGCTCCGGCGTTGGAAACAGCATAGTAGAAGAAGAAACCGAGCTCGAGAGGGCCCGAGAGACTGGGAGGAGCAGGACAGCACGCAGGCGGCCAACGACGCCGCACGCATCCCCCACCGCGGAGAAGAGAATCGCCAAGACAGATCTGACAGGGAGAGGGTAAAAACGCAGCAGCTCGAAAAAATGCAGAGCGGCTGTTTTTGAGGTTTCGAGAGTGGATCTGAAAAGAAAGGGGCTGAAGAAGAATAACGCGAGGGAGAAGAAGCCCCGGGCTCCGAGGGAGAAAGAAGCTGAAGCAACCGAAGACCCTCGCATCCTCCCTACTTCCAGATGATCAAAGAGGCGATCATGGCGTTGAACAAGAAGGAGATCGCCAAGCCTTTGTCGAAGCCTTCGAAGAAGACGGAGGTTGCTGCCAAGAAGTCCAAGAAACCGGTCATGGCCAAGGCAGCTCCTGTTCCCCAAGCACAAGGCCAAATCAAATCTGAGGAAAGAGCAGAGAGTGAGCTTCGAGGAAGGCAGATCTGAGAGAACCAGATCTGAGAGAGAAGAGAGAGGGAAGGCCGACAGCGCCGCCACTCATCAAACGGCGACGAGGCCTGCTCGTGGCTTGCTCCGCGCCGTCGCCGCCCTTGTCCGAAGCCGTCGTCAGCCGCGCAATGTGACCGCCGTGCCCGCTCCGTAGCCGACACCACCACCGCTCTGCCACCATTTGCTCGCATAGCCGTCGAAGTCTCTTCCGCCAGCAAGCTCCTCTCGCCGTTGCAGTCGGTCCAACCCACGACGATCCCGCCTGACCTCACGCTGCCTCTGCCGTCGACCGCCGTCGCCCCTGGGCCGCCCGCCGTCGCCCCTGGGCCGCCCGCCGCTTCGTCGCCCCGGCTCCTGGTCTCACGCCCGTCGCTGCTCGTCGCCGTGGCCTCGCCGAGACATGCCCGGCCGTCCCCATCAGCGCCGCGGAGGAGATCGTCGTGATCCGGGTCAAGAACCGGGTCGGATGAGGTATAAGCGGGTAGGGTTTAGTTGTTGGGTTAGCATAAGTGGACTGGGCCGGGTTTATGTTTAATTTGCTATATGGGCTTGTTTTTATTTAGGTCTCAGTTAAATTGTGGGCTGGGCTGGTTCCGACTAGGCCTAGTATGAATTCGGGCTGATTGTTTGATGTGGGCCCAATCTGAGTTTGGGCCAATTTTTTATGAATTAGAAATGGGCTGTCTTTTTATTTATTTATTTATGGGCCATTTTTTTTAGAAAATTTTCGACCGGGCCGTTCGGCCAGCCCGGTTTCTTTAGCCCAGCCCGGACCGATAGGGTCCGGGTCGGTTTAGTAGGGCCGGGTCTCCCGACCCGGTCCGAATTACTTTTAATTAATTAAAAAAATCCAAAAATTCGAAAAATATTAAATATTAAAAAATATTAAAAAAATTTCGAAAAATCATTAAAAATTAAAAAAATGTTTTTTTAAATTTCAGAGAGGTTTTAAAAGTTTAATTTAATTTATTTTACTTTATTTCTTTTTTCGAATATTCAAAAATTCCAAAAAAATTAAAAAAATTAGAAAATTCCAAAAACATTAATAAATGTTTTTAAATTCCAGAAAAGCCAAAAATTTGCAAAAACCTTAAAAGCTTGTTTTCTTTAATTTCAGAAAATTCGAAAATATTAAAAATATTAAAAATTCAAAAAAATCCAAAAAATCCAGAAAAATTCAGAAAAATCAACAAAATTGCAAAAATTCAGAAAATCCTTAGAAAAGAAAAAAGAACAAAATTGAATAAGCCTTTAGGGCTCTACAATAGGTTTTTTGAATGTGTTGCCATGTCTTTAGTTGACATACTGATTAAGTTAGATCGAAAGGGCGTTAGTACATGACGTAACGTAATCAAGACCCCGAGGCCTCACAGTTGCGTAAAAAAAAAAAAAAGCGAAACACGCTCCCATGTCTCGCATTTGGTTTTAGTCGACCTTAATAAACTAGTGGCGACTCCTTGTTTGAATATTTTTGTGAATATCCCACGTCGCGCGGGGTATGGGTTTGGGAGAGCCCAAGTTAATTGAGGGCCGTCGGCCCGAAATTAACAATACCCCTAAACCTATTATTATTATTTCCGAAAATTTAATTTTAGTAGGTCGCGACAGAAGTGGAGTATGAATGGAAGCCTATATCTTGCCATTCATATGGAGTGTTTGGTCATAAGTGTCCGGCCTCTAATCTGGTAGCAACCAACCCGTTCAAGAGAACCAACTGGGGGTCAGTCCTCACAACCGCTCGCGGAAGTTCTTGGACAAAGAACCCGATCGGTGCTCTTCTAGGCCGAGAAAAGAGCCGAACCAGCCCACACGGAGGAGTGGCAAGTGATAAGCAGGGAGAGCGGGCAAAGAGGTGCCAACGAGGCCATCTCCAAGCCGCCATCACTCATTGTCGGGCAAGTCTACGGCGGGATTTTGCGGTTTTGCGGGTGTCTCCTCCGGTAGGTCAAAACCCGAACCTGTCCTCACCTCACCTGAAAATTCGATGCGATATTGACCATACGCTTAACCAATCTTTCTTTGTCTTCGGTTGGCACCGACCGGGTAATCTTTGGAGATGGATCGACGACCGATATGAGTCAAGAAGTCTGGTGGACGGCGATAGAATCGACATCCCTCTAGCTGCCTCGTTTGCCAGCATCCGGAACCCTCGGCGCCCCCTGCCGGCCGCACCCCCATTTCGACCTTGCTTTTGCGGGTTCCAATTGACTTGCCGGTCGACACTAATCCTCCAACTCGGGAAGGTGCGATCGGAGACATAAACCGGTGACAAGAAGGAGCCATCTTCGGGTTCCCCATCCGCAAAGGCTAAGCCTTCCACCGACAAACGGCGTCCAAAAAGAAGGTAAACCCGGGCCTTCTTTGATCCTAGGAGATGTTTTTGGTTGTTGGAATATTAGGGGTCTCATGAACCCCATTAAACAAGCGGAAGTCGATTTTTGTGCGACGTAACAAGATTTCTTTGCGTTGGTATTTTGGAAACAAAAGTCTCTCGCCGACAATTTTGGTATTATCTCCTCTCGGCTTCTTTGCTGGATGGACGTGGTTGGCCAATTATGAGCACTCTCCTGGGGCGCATATGGGTAGGTTGGAACCCGCTCCTTGTGGACTTCAAGCGCTTTTTGAAACCGGTCGGATTATCCATGGGGATCTAAAAAATTTTAATTTCGATACTATCATCACTTTTTCCCCGGTGTATGGGAACATACATTTGTCTCCCGTAGACCACTTTGGCTAGACATTATTAAATTGAGCTATGGTCTCAGGGCGCCCGGATTATTCTTTGGTGACTTTAATGCCATCAGGGATCCCTCGGATCGGGTAGGGAGCCCACGATATCCGGATACCCGCCTTTGATGACTTTAAGGAATGTTTGGATCAGCCGAACTAGTAGACTTACGTTATGTTGGTTTTCGCTTCACTTGGTCTACATCCTCGGGTGCTTCTAGGAAGCAAAGGAAAATAGATCGTGTTCAGTAAATAATTCTTCGGTGTATGACTTATTCATTTTCGAAGCCTCCTTTCGGCCCCAGGGCATTTCGATCATTCTCCGATGGTAGTGAAAGTCTTGCCACCCGCTCATCGGCGGATACCATTCAAATTTTACAACTTGTGGATGAGTCATCCGTCTTTCCCTATGCTTGTGACGCAGGCTTGAGACTCTCAAGTTCTAGGCTCTCCTATGTTCAAATTATATGGCCGTCTTAAGCTTTTGAAGGTCCTCTTGAAAAGTCTAAACAGAGAGGCTTACTCGGACATCTCCATGAGAGTTGCTACAGCTAAAAGGACCCCCGTCGGCTACTCAAGAAGCTCTCCTCCTTGATCCCAGAATAGCCTCTGGCGGTTGAGGAGCGCACCCAAATCAAAGAGTACTATGAGCTCCAGGTCCCTTGAAGAGTCTTTCTTTAGACAAAAGTCGAGAATTCGCGGTTAGAGGAAGGAGATCATAATACCAAGTTCTTTCACCACTCGGTGAATCATCGGCACCTCCGCAATCGAATCCTTTCGGTCTTGGACAGCTCGAGCAAATGGTGTCGGACCAGGGTAGAAGTTCAAAGGGTATTTGTCTCCTACTTCCAAGACCTTCTAGCCCCGGCTGCTATGTCTTTGAGACCATCTAGCCAGGAGATAATGGATGTTATACACTCCCCCCTCAGGCAAGATTAGGTCACTTCTCTCTCCCTCCCTTTCAATGCATCGGATATCCGTGACGCTATGTTTTCTATAGCTGGGAACAAAGCCGGGTCCAGATGGATATAATGCGACTTTTCAAGAAGAACTGGGATAAGGTGGGTTCCGCGGTCCACCGAAGCTGTCATGGACTTTCTTCGGACAGGTTGCATGCTTAAAGAAGTTAACAACACCATTATTGCCTTGGTGCCTAAAGTCCCCAATGCATCATCGGTTTCCGATTACAGACTGTGCATCTTTGCAATACAATCTACAAATGTATTGCAAAGGTTCTTTCGTCTAGAATTGCAGCAGTTCTCCCTGATCTTATTAGCCCGGCTCAAACCGCGTTTGTAAAAGGTAGGCGGATTATTGATAATATCCTTCTGGCTCAAGAACTCTTTAGTGGGTTTCATAAAAAGCCCCATATTCCGAAATGTGCCATCAAGGTAGATTTCAGGAAAGCCTACGACACATTGGATTGGGACTTCCTCGAAAACACCCTCATAGCATTTGGATTTCCACACCATTTTACAAAACTAATCATGGTATGTGTCCGCACCCCTAAGTTTTCCATTTCCATTAATGGTGAACTACATAGTTTTTTTCCCAGTGGAAGAGGTCTACGGCAAGGAGACCCTATGTCCCCATATTTATTTACCCTGGCAATGGAGGTCTTTACAGGTATCATTGAAGCTCACACACGACTCCCGGATTATCGATTCTATTGGCGATGCAAGGCCACAAGGCTATCTCATCTATTTTTTGCAGATGATGTGCTTATATTTAGCCAAGCAAGTCTTGCTTCCATATCTTGTATAAAAGACGGGCTCTCCTTATTTTCCTCTTGGAGTGGCCTGATTCCAAATTCCAACAAGAGCGAAGTATTTATTTCGGGTGGCTCGGACATTGTCAGGGACCACATCTTGCAAGCTCTGGGCTTCACTTTGGGCTCCTTTCCAGTCCGCTATTTGGGTGTGCTTATCATCACCTCCCGGCTGAACAAAGTGGATTGCAATACCTTAGTCAGCCACCTCACTGCTAGAGTCCAATCCTGGACCCACCGTTTTCTCTCGTTTGCAGGCCGTCTACAACTCATTAAATCGGTTCTACATGCTATTCAAGCTTATTGGTCCTCCATCTTCTGGCTTCCAGCCTCGGTAGTGGACAAGATAGAACAAATTTGTAGGCAATTCCTTTGGAGGGGTCCAATCATGGGACCAGGGAGGCGCAAAAGTGTCTTGGGCGGATGTATGCCTCCCCACTCCGAAGGCGGACTTGGCTTGAGGAGAATTCGTGACGTGTAATAAAGCGGCCATGGCCAAACACATCCTGGCCGCTATTCACCGACAAAGAATCTCTATGGTGCAAATGGATCCACGCAACATACCTCAAAAGGAAAATTTTTTGGATATCGCCTACTCCAACGCTCTGCTCTTGGTCCTGGCGGAAAATCCTTGCGCTCAGAGACTTATTTCGTCCACATTTTAGATGGAAGATAGGAGATGGAGAACACACATCTCTATGGTTTGACCCATGGCTAGAATGTGGCCCACTCAACATGCTCTTTTCTGATGAGTATATCCACCAGTCGGACCTTCTCAGACAAGCAAAGGTCAAGGATATATATTCTCCGGATGGGAGCCAATTAATCCAAGATCTGTTATTGTGGCAAATCTCAGTCCCTCCAAGATCTCAAGGCCAGGATATATTCTGTTGGTTGGAGGACTCTTCAGGGGTATTTTCGATGGCTTCAGCTTGGGCCTCCATCCGCCGGAAATCTAACCCGGTCCCCTGGACCTCTTTCGTCTGGGATAAGGCTTTCGCCCCTAGACACCAATTTCTTATGTGGCTCATATCCAAAAATCGTCTTCCTACGCAGGTACTTCTCATGCTTTATGGCAGAATCCCTTCCACGGTATGTGCCTTGTCAATCTAGGCGACTGTCAACCACCAATTTTTTTGAATCTTTGCGTCCCCAATTCTCTTGCCAACTTTTGGGCCGCTAAATGTAATATCCCTTGGATCAATAATGCTTGGGCTGAAAACCTCCTCTGGGTTAGTAATGCCATTTCTGGCAAAGGGTTCTACCAAGTGATAGCTCGGTTTTCCTTTGGAGCACTCTGTTATATCATTTGGAAAACCAGGAACGAAATTATATTCCGAGGCCGGAACCTATACACTCCATCCTTGAAGATGCAACTGGCTAAGGCGGTAAAAGACAAGGCTTTGACCTTCAAAAGAGTGGAAGATAACCCAAGGAATAGGGAGGCTGCGGCGGGGTTGGGGAATTGACCCCGTATTTTTGACGTGGATCCGGATTGAGCCTAGGTCATTTAGCTCTCCCCTTCCAAATTCGGCTTTTCTCTGTTGTACCTTTAGCTCTCATTTGTGACCGAGTGCACTGTCACTCCAATGACTTGTTGTCAGATGAGTGTCTGTTGGTGCCTCGCCTCTTGTCTGATGTACATTGTTGGTCGATTTATATAAACTTACCTTACCAAAAAAAAAAAACACTTTCTTTTTATCCAACAAACGAACTCTAGTATCCAGAAGACGGTGTCATTGGTCTTTCCCTTTTCAGATTAGGCATTGTTGTGAATAAAGACAAGCGAATCGATAATATAGTTAGGAGAAGGAAAGAAAATCGGACATTAAATTACGTGGTTCAGTTCCAATATTGGAACCGACGTCCATTAGGAGAGAGGAGTGCAGAATTTTATTATAGAAGTAAGCGATATAATGGAAACTACAATCACCTAAGCACTCAAACATGCTTTTAGTATTTTTTAACTCCTAATTACACCCAATAACTTACTCATCATATAGCCCTAATAATACCGTACCACATGCAGATGACCAAACTGAATAAGCCTACGTTATCTTAACATTTTGCAATCAATTAGCGTTTGTTCATATCTCTCTTCTTCCTCTGCGTATTTCTGTAATGTCTGAGGACATAGAAATAATGTGACGCAAATAATGAGTAAATGATTAGTCTTCAATTCTCCAGAAGAGGGGCAAGGGACGCAAGGAAAACAAAAAAGAAATAGAAAAGGCCAATATGCATGTACATGGCCCTAATCGCTCCTAGTCATTTTGCGACTGCAACCCTAATAATAATATGTGACATCACTAATATAAAGTTATCGCCACTTAGCCCACAATCATTCATTAAGGGCATGAACGTATGGTCTAGAAATGTAAGCTCCGCGATGTAATCATCTTGCGTTCACATGCAAGGGCCCAACCACCGACATGACTATCGGTCTTGAATGACCAAATAGTAAATAATATATATTTTTACTTGATAATAAGTTCTTTCCTGGAAATGAAGAGGAGAAAGGAACAAAACATAATTAAAGCAAAGAGACGTGAGACGGCAATCACCAAAGGGGCCGCATGTCAGCTTCCATGGGGCCCTAAGGTTGGCCCTAAAAGAATTCATTCATAATATGAACCAAAAAAAAGACTAATACCTCTAAAACATTAATTATACTCACAGACAAATAAATCCATGTATCACCAAAATCTCTAAATTTGCCCGCTGTGATACAAATACAAACTATTTTGTGTGTCACAAAAAAGTTTAAACTTGTACATAAGTGACATATATACTATTTATTACAGTTCTATTTAAGGTATATTTGTCATACTAATATAAATTCGGAATTTTTTATGGCACTAAAAAAGTTTGGGTATTTGTATCGCAATTGGCAAATTAAAATTTTTTAATGACATAAAAGAATTTAGGGTATTTGTGTCAACATACTTTGATTTTTTTGTGGTATTAATAATGAAAAAGAATCCCAAATTTGAGCTAGTCCGTACTTAACTCGGCGAAATTGGATGGTTGTTGGGGTTTGATCTGGGCCCCGTGATTCGAGAAAGTCTTAGTCCAAGAGCAAAGAAATTCATATATGATAGCTAGAGTCCTATGCCATTTAGGATAAACTTGTTATAAGTAGCACAATTTGGGGTTTTAGTGTTGCAAAAAAAAAAAAAAAAGATCATGATAAATTTGCCCCAAATTGTGCTACTTATAACAAGTTTATCCTAATTACCTTTAAACTCTTTGGCCGAAGGATATTTTTGTCTTTTTCTTTTTTTTTTTCTTTTTTTCTACTTTTTTTTTTGCCATGGCAGAGGAAAGAGAGAAGGAAGGGAAAAAAGAAGAAGAAAAAGGCAAAAAAGGAAAAGGAAAAGGAAAAAAAGAAAAAAAGAAAAAGGAAAAAGACGAAAGTGCCTCTCGGGGTAAATGTGTTATATAAGTACAAATTTAGGATTTTTTGTATCACAAAAGAAATTTTGGGATAAATATGTCACAATATAAATAGTACAAAAAAATTTAGAGTAAATCTATTACAAGTGACATAGTTTGGAGTTTTTAGTGTCAAAATTTTTTTAGGGTAAATTTGTCATAAGCGATATAGTTTGGGGTTTTTGGTGGTATTTTCTCTTCTCAAAATAAAAAAATTATTGTGCACTCAATTCCTATTTTTAATAAGCTTTATATGTTCTACTTAGACGGCTAGTTTTAGATTGAGATGGTTAATGAATCCTTAACCTTGCGCCTCTTTTATTAATGTGCCGCGGGCTCTTTAAAATTAGCATATAAGATTACAAATTTAAGAGATGTTGGTAAATTTCTTATAGGGGTGAATTATGCAAAACTCATAACAAGCAAAACCGACCAAAAAATCTAGGAATCGAAAATCATTACGAACCCGTAGGGGCGGCGCAAGTCAACATGAACAAACTTTCATGTTTATCCCAATAACTTATTAAGTTGTTGAAATGTTTATGGATCGTTACGGGGTTTGTATTTTACCAACCACACTCATAAAAGTTAAAAGAAGAAGATCATTTACTGATCGCTCTTATGGCATATGTTAGACGACCTTGTCTAATGAAATGCAAAGAAATTCCAAAGATTGGTGTTGCAAGCAATGCCACGCATATGACCCTCTCTGTTCATTTACTTCCGGGGTTCCACCTCGTCCTTCATGTGTTTTGGGGTCGGCTCTCTCCTCAATGAGTGACCTGAAGCCACACCAATATAGACATGTGACTCGTAGACATACATACATGAACAGGGAGTAAAAGTCTAAATTAGTTCTTAATAGCATTATCATTCAACAAACGAGCTTTTGAAAAAGAGTTAATACCACACAAAATCTCAAACAAGTATATTTGTGACAAATATACTTAAAACTAATTTTTTGACTATAAAAAACCTAAAACTATTACACTTATGATAAATTTACCAAAAACTAATTTTTTGATTATCAAAAACTTTAAATTTATATATTTGTGATAAATTTATTCTCTATTAGTTTCTGTTAAATTGGATTGATATCATGAAAAACTACAAATAAGTACACCTGTGATAAATGAAGCGTAAAACCCCAAACTGATATACTTATTAACTGTCACATGTCATTTAAATAAAAATTATCGAAATGAAAATTTATTATAGGTGTACTAATTTGAGATTTTTGATGATTATAAAATTAATTTGAGGTAAATTTCTCATAAGTATATAAACTTAAAGTTTTTTGTGATATTAACCCTCTAAAATATTAATTACATCGGTCAAATCATTTAGTATTTTGACACTAGTTGAGCCACACCCTTAAGCGTTTCGGTTTCATGAGTTATTTGTTCCGCAATTGCCGATGGCCCCACATAAAAGTGGACGAGGTACTCGGGGTGCGTTTAGTTCGGCATTCCCGGGGCTTTCGTGTCCGAAAGCCCCCTGGGAAAAATCTTTGAATCAAGTTTAAGCTGACTTTGGCCGACTTTCAATTGAAAGGCGGCCTTCAAAATTTGAAACCATATTTTTTCTTTCTAAAACTACCCTCACCGATTTTTCATATTTCCGCTTTTTACCCCTAAATTTTATTTTTTAATTAAAAATGGGGCAACCCTTCGCCGGTCCAGCAAAGGGCTACGGCCGTCGGTGAGCCAGATCTGGCGGCGGCGGCCGTCGGTGGAGGTTGCCCGACCTCCGGCGGCCCTCGGGCGGGTTGTGCGACCTCGCCGGTGGTCGCCCGAGGTCGGGTGACCTCCGCCGATGGCCACCGGCGCAAGATCGGCTCGCGGCGGCCGTAGCCCTTCGCCGATCTGGCGAAGGGTTTTAGGTCAATTTTTTTTAATTTATATATATATACACACACATATATTATACCCATTATACCCATCATACCCATCAAAGCCCATTGCGAAAGTTTTTTTTACCAAACGCACATTCAACTCAAAGTCCATTTGCAAAATTTTTTTACCAAACACAGTTGCATTTCCCCAAGTAGCTTTGGGCTTTCAGCATTTGCATTGGACTCAAAGCCTCTTACAAATGCTGAACCAAATGCACCCAATGTAGGGGCCATATTGGGCCACATACAATCATTAGGTTTCAAGAAAGTTGGAGTCCATTGGGATATGCAATAATAACGATGAACCCCAAATTCCACAACGAGTAAAAGCATCACGTTCCTAGGATGATAAATGAATGCAGCATTGACCAATGACCAACGATGCGCAAGTATTTCGGGTATCTAATACATCAATTAATCTCAATGGGGTTGTCAGATCCGAGTAGCGAGATCCACATTGAACGCACTATTTTCAATGTCAACATTCAGTTTAGAATGCATACTACACTCATGTATAATAATTTCACATCGGTAGTAGTAATCCATTAGCCAGAGGATGCTAGAAAAACTCAATATAATTTATAGGGTGTTGGATCCAACTATATCTGTATGGTGCATATCTCTCTAGTGTTGATTAATAGCCCATTATACGGAATCTTCTTTTCATGTGATCACGTGCTGTTGTAGTCCTTAATTTGGCCCGACATTGTGAGACACAAAATGAAAGATGAAGTTGTCGAAATTATAGGAATTGGTTTACTTACGTGATAATTTTGCGAATAACGAAGGAATCAACACTTCTTTTTATCCAACAAACGAACTCTACTATCCAGAAGATGCTACCATTGGTCTTTTCCTTTTTTGCAATTTTTTTTTTTCTGTATTAGGCATTGTTGTGAATATAGACAAGCGAATCGATGATATACAGGAAATTAGAAATCGAAATTACATTAGTTGATCTGAATATCGAAACCGATGTCTAATGGGAGAGAGCGGCACGGAATTTCACCATACAAATAAGTAATATAACAGAGATTTTAATAACTCAAGTACTCAAACAAGCACTTGATATTTCTTAACTCCTAATTATATTCAATAACTTACTCAGCATTTAAACTTTCATAATACCTAGTGAAATCTCACTCAAGGAATTACACAAATTTCGATCACAAAAATTTAACTGACTAAATCACTACAAGGCACAATTACGTCTAGAAAGTTTTCCTATGCCGAGAGCTCCTACGTTTTGCTTGAGGAAGCTCTAATTCTCTCGTCCGCTCTGCCCCTTTATACACAATCGCCGCCCCTTCATATATTATATTTTATGATCCAAAGAATCTCCACATTTATCATAGTATGTCCCCAGACGAAGATGGTCCAGGAAAGACAAACGTAGACTGCGCCTCCCACAATAATCATTTGGGGGCTCCTTCAATTAATGTACAGGTAGTGGGATTTCCGCATTTACTGGCTGAGCAAATCTCTTCTCAAACTCCGGTTACGGCTCTAACCAAAAAAGAAAAAATGGGAACGACTCCGTATGGGGCCAAAGGAAGAGAATCAATAAAATATGCCTTTTCCTTCTGCTGCTTTCTCTGTCTCCTGTGCGCAATTTTGAAATCCGTACGCACATTTCTTCTTTTCACAATTGCGGTTAAACATAAATGCAATCATGTGCAGCTGCACCGAAGAAGAAGTATGGTCAGCCAATCTAATTTATTTTAGATTGAGTATTGTTTAATAGGTTCAAAGTCAAGATATATTTTGAACGGGTGTTACAAGGACTCATTTGGCATTTGAATCGCAACAAAACTCATCCCAACAAAATCACCACTATTCTTGCTAATCACCGAAATTCCCTGGGAAAATCCAAGTTTACCCGTGAAAGAGAGAAACATGAAAAGGGCAAAACAAAAAAGTTGAAAAAAAAAGAAGATTTGTGGAGCAGTACCATTGGCTGGCCCTAATTATTTCTCCTTCCAAACAAATACCATCGACCGTGTTCATGGAGATCACATATGCATCCACAAGCTCTCTCGATCTCACGACCATCAATTACTCCCTGAAAACCATCCTCCTCCTCCTTCTCCATGCCTCACTTCCACCCTGTCAAGGTCATTCCATTGGAGCACACGACTGTGTAGTAGTCGGCAGCTCCTAGTTTGTTGGATCAAAGATTTGTTGAAGGCCTAATCAAACATTTCTCAACAGTTTAGGTACTCCAATAACTTTATCTTTTTTGTTTTTATTTTTTGTATGCGTATAATAAGGTTCACATTTCAACTTACACAAGATCAATAACCAATGCAATGTACGACGTTATCAATAATTGTTTCAGAAATGATATTTCCTAAAGCTTTGAAGCTTTAATTACTACTTGTAGACACTTCCGAATGTCGTAGGTAAGACATCTTGAATTAAAATACCTTGAACACAAAATATTTGACAAAACATTGTACATATGCAAAGAACCAAACTGAACAAGAACAAGCCTACTTCATCGTAACATTTTGCAATCAATTAGGGTTTGTTCATATCTCTCTTCTCCCTTCGCGTATCTATGTAATGTCTAAGGAAATAGAAAGAATGTGACCCAAATAATGAGTAATTCCATTCTCCTAGAACAGAGGCAAGGGACACAAGGAAAACAAAAAAGAAATAGAAAAGGACAATATGCATGTATTATTTCTTGCTCCGGGTATTATTTCGAGATGTTCCGTATATGAGCCTCTTCAAATTGGACTTATTGCTATTGATTCGATGATCCCTATAGGATGTGGTCAGCGAGAATTAATAATTGGGGATAGATAGATCGGTAAAACAGTAGTAGCCACGGATACTATTCTCAATCAACAAGGTCAAAATGTAATATGTGTTTATGTAGCTATTGGTCAAAAAGCATATTCTGTGGCTCAGGTAGTGAATACTCTCCAAGAAATGGGAGCTATGGAATACACTATTGTGGTAGCTAAAATGGTGGATTCCCCAGCTATGTTACAGTACCTTGCTCCTTATACGGAAGTAGCTCATGCTAAATATTTTATGTTTCATGAACGACACGCTTTAATCATTTATGATGATCTCTCCAAACAAGCACAAGCTTATCGCCAAATGTCTCTTCTATTACAAAGACCACCCGGTTGCGAAGCTTATCTAGGAGTGTTTTTTATTTGCATTCACGCCTTTTAGAAAGAGCCACTAAATTATGTTCTCTTTTAGGTGAAAGAAGTATAACTGTCTTACCAATAGTGGAGACCCATTCGGGAGATATTTCGGCTTATATTCTACTAATGTAATTTCCATTATAGATGGACAAATATTCTTATCAACCGACTTATTCAATGCTGGAATCAGACCTGCTTTTAATGTGGATATTTATGTTTACAAAGTAGGATCTACAACTCAAATAAAAGCCATGAAACAAGTAGCTGGAAAATTAAAATTGGAATCAGTGCAATTCGCAAAATTAGAAGCCTTGCACAATTTGCTTCAGATCTCGATAAGGCTATCCATAATCAAGTGGCAAGAGGTCAACGATTACGTGAATTGCTTAAACAATCCCAATCAGCTCCTCTCACAGTGAAAGAATAGATAATGACTATTTATACGGGAACGGATGGTTATCTTGATTCATTAGAAATTAGATAGGTAAGGAAATTTCTCGTTGAGTTACATACTTACGTAAAAACAAATAAACCTCAATTCTAAGAAATTGTAACTTCTACTAAAACATTTACTGAGGAAGCAGAAGCCCTTTTGAAAGAAGCTATCTAGGAACAAAAGGAATGATTTCTACTTCATGAACAAGGATAGTAAAAATAAATAAATTGATCACTCTTCATCTTTGCATATTAATTTAATCTTTACTAAATTAATTAAGTAATATAATAATTTTTTTATTTTTTAATTTAAAAATATTAATATTCTTAAAATAATTTGATATTCGCTCTATTTTCATTTTCTATTAAAAATTTATTTTAAATATGAAAAAATGAATATAGATTAATAGAAAATAGAATATAAGAAAGAACATAAAAAAGCTAAGCTAAATGACGGATTAAAAGCATTTCTTATTTAAATCATTCAAAATATCAATATCTTTTTTGAGATAGAAATCTCAAAAAATAGATGGAAAAAATTGCATCAAATAGGATTTGAACCTATATCAAAGGTTTAGAAGACCTTTGTCCTATCCATTAGACAATGGATGCTTGGTCTTAATTACTCCAAATCATTGTGCAATCGCAACCATAATAATAACGTACCATATCACTATATCAAGTTAACCCCACTCAATGCGCAATCATTCATCAAGGGCATGAACGTCTAGTCTAGAAATGTAAGCTCCGCCGTGTAATCATTTTGCGTTCACATGCGAGGGCCCAACCACCGACATGACTTATCGGTCTTGAATAACAAAATGGTAAATAAGATATATTTTTAATTGATAATAAGTTGTTTCCTGGAAATGAAGAGGAAAAAGGACAAAACATAATTAAAGCAGAGGGAAGTGAGATGGCAACCACCAAAGGGGGCCGCATGTCAACTTCCATGCGGCCCTAAGGTTGGCCTTAAAAGAATTCATTCATAATATGAACAGAAAAACATAAAAGACTAATACCTCAAAAACAGTAATTATACTCACAGTGACAAAAATAAATCCAATTTCTTTTTTGTATCGCCAAATTTCCTAAATTTGCCCACTGTAACACATGTTGACACTTAAATTTTGACGATTTATTTAAGTATTTATTAATTATATTGAAAAATTAGGGATTAATTTCTAACCCCTTTAAAAAAAAAAATTCATTAAAATTTTATTATATATAGACATCAGGAGCATTTGCGTCATTAGTTTTAAAATTTATCAAAAAAATTACAAAAAAAAAAAACCATAGTGGGTCTGGGCCAGGGCTGGGCCTGCCCGGGCCCTTTCTTTTCTTCTTTCCCTTCCCTTCACGGGCCTAGCCCATTTTTCCTTCTTTCTTTCTCGGCCCGCCCGCACGCTTCCCCTTGTCTCCTCCTTCATGCGCCCTGCGTTTATGCAGAAACGCATGGCGTGGCAGAGGCGCTGCGCGCCAGTGAATAAAAGACAGAAAAAAAAGGAGAAAACGTGTATGGGGGGCTGGACAGAACAAACCGGGGGCTGGAGAAGATTCGAGAGGGGAGGCTTTTGGTTGCTGGCTCAGCCGAGAGAGCTCGAGACAGAGGGAAGGACCGAGAGAGAACGGACAAGAAAAACACCGAGTGAGAGAGGAGGGCCAGCGTGCTGAGAGAGATCTGAGACAGAGAAGGCGAACCCAGCGGCGAGAGCTGAGAGAGCGAGAGTCACGAAGGTGAGACCAGAGAGAAAGGGAGCTGCTCGGCCGAGTCCCGCCGCCGTGTGCGACGCTGGTTGCTTGGCCCGACGCCGTTGCTGTTCAGCCACCAACGACGCCACCTGCTGGTGTCGTTTCCGCTGCTGCTGACATCGTTTCCTTGAGAGGGAAGAGAAGAATCCGAGCGAGAGGGAGCCGAGAGGAAAAAGCCAGAGAATGGAGAGCTTGTGGGATAGGGCGTCGTGAGAGAGAGTGGACAGCAAGAGAGAAGCTCGTTCCCGGCGCCCTTTTTCCGGGTAAGTTTTTTTTTTTTGAGGATCTCGTCTCGACGACGCCAGGCCGGCCGGCCACGGCTCGATCCATCTTGGCCCCGCCTACTGGCCGCCGCCGTCGAGCCGAGGAAGGTCCCGTCACTCGAGCGCACGAACGCGCTCCCTTTTGCTCGGTATGTTCAGCTCGCCAGACCGGAGCTCGCGGTTCTTCTGTTTGCCCGATTTCCGACCCCGGCGGGCTGTGGTTTGTTGTCCTTAGACTTTGCTTGGTTGTTGTTTCTGCCTGGTTTGTTGGTTGATCTTGTCGAGGCCAGATCGCGGTAGATTTTCTTTGGTTTTTGTGGGTTGGCCGTGGACGGTTCAGGAAAGGTTAACGGTGGTTCGGCGACGGTGAGGGTGGCGGTGACAGCATGCTCGTGGGATGGTCACTTCGGAAAGGGGGTCGTTCGGCGAAGGTGTCGCGGTGGCGCTCGGCGTCGGTTCGGGAAGAAGAGCCGCAGGGAGAGAAGCTGCGAGCGAGTGGGCTTCAACGAAGAAGAAGGCCAGAAATGAATTAAAGAAAAAATAAAAAAAAACAGAAAAACAAAAAAGGCCAAAAATAAAATAGGGCAAGGAGTTGGGCTTCGTCGTGGGCCCACTTGCGTTGGGCTGAGTTCATCGCGGGCCGGGAATGGCTCGGCTGGAGTTAGAAATAGGAAATGGGCTTTCAGCTGGGCTAAAAATAGAAATCAAAATTAGGCTTTTTTCTAAAAAATGTGTGTGGGCCTTTTCGTTTTTTTTTAGTGGGCTTAAAGGCCGGCCCGGTTCCTTCAGCCCAACCCGGGCCGATGGGATCTGAACCGGGTCAGCGGGGCCGGGTTTCCTGACCCGGTCCAAATCATTTTTTATAAAAAATATATAAAAAAACTGAAAATTCAGAAAATTAAAAAAATATTAAAAATATTAACAAATCATTAAAAATTCGAAATTTCAGAAAATTTATGGAAAATTCAGAAATCTGAAAATTTATAAAAATTTTAGGAAATTTTTTTTTAAAATTTCGAAAATATTATAATATTAGAAATAAAAAAATTCAAAAATCCCTAAAATTCCAAATTTGTTTTAGAGTTCCCTAAAACGCTTTAAAATAATTCTTGGACAATTTTCTCTTAAAAGGTGTGGGAAAATCATCAGTCTAAGATTGTGCGTAAAATTGAACAAGTCCGCACGACTTCACCTTAGGATTTAATTATCATTGGATGCAATTGCCCTTGATTGCACACTTACGACGTAATGATTATGGTTCCCCCTTGTCTAATTAGGATTGTTATTTATTTGTCTCTTAATGCTAGATGTTTATTTCTCTTGCAATTCATTTAATGTTTACTTTAGTCGCTGATTGTTTTTTTAATAATTGCGCACCCGCATGATCACCTCATATGTTAGTGGATAAGTCTAAAATAAATCCAAACTCTTGACAAAAGTCTTTTAAAATGAATAAGATTAGGTACCGAAATGGTACTAGTTGATTAATTGGTGTAATCAAGTCCTCGATCTTAAATTCTCTAGTTGCGTAGAAAGTAAAACACACTTCATATCTCACTTGGTTTTTAGCCGACTTCAATAGACTAGTGGCGACTCATGATTAGAAAGATTTTTATAAACACCCAATGTCATGCGGGGTATGAGTTTGGGAGAGTCTACGTCTAATTAAGGGTTATGGACACACTTTTGGACAATACCTCTAACCCTAATAAGATATTTCTCTTTCTCGAGATGGAAAAAATGGGTCGCAACAACACATATACCTAACTGTTTTTTATTACAAAAAAATTTAAACTTATATACTTGTGACATATATATCATTTATTATAGTTCTATTTATGGTATATTTATCACACTAATATAAGCTTGGAATTTTTTATGACACAAAAAAAAAAGTTTGGGTGTTTGTGTCACAATTGACAAATTTAAGGTTTTTAGTGATATATAAAAAAATTAGGGTATTTGTGTTGGCATAATTTGATTTTTTTGGTGGTATTAATAAAGAAAAAGAAATCCCAAATTTGAGTTGGTCCGTACTTAGCTCGGTGAAATTGGATGGTTGTTGGGTTTTGATCTGGGCCTGTGACTCGAGAAAGTCTAAGTCCAAGAACAAAGAAATTCATATATGAGAGCTAGAGTCGGTAACCCTAATCAGATAGCAAACTTTCTGCAGAAGCACATCAACCATCAGCTCTTTCGATGGCTGCTTCTTCTTCAAATCTGAAAAGAAATTACCAAGTGTTCCTTAGCTTCAGAGGCACGGACGTTCGTAAAAACTTCCTTAGTCATCTCTACGCGGCTCTGGACCAGAGAGGGATATACACTTTCATGGACAACGAGGAGCTCAGGAAAGGAGAGCAGATATCACCAACGCTTATGAAGGCAATCGAGGAATCGCGTATCACGATCATCGTTTTCTCTGAGAACTATGCTTCCTCGCCTTGGTGCTTGGAAGAGTTGGCTAGAATTATGGAATGCAAGGAGCAAAGAGACCTCAAGGTCTTTTCCATATTTTACAAAGTGGAACCCAGGGAAGTGAGAACACCAAGAGAGGGTTACAAAGAAGCTATGGATAAGCATGAGTCCAGGTTTGGGAAAGATTCTGAGAAAGTGAAGAAATGGAAGAAGGCTCTTTCCGATGCTGGTAACTTGTTTGGGTGGGATTTTCACGAGGGGTAAACATGTTTTCCTCTTAATAAATGCTATGATATCTCAATCTCATGCTTCATTTGTATCTTGTTTTTCACCCTCCCCTTACTAGTTGCATGCATGAACTAGAACGGTGTGCGCTAACTGTGCCCACATCCACACGCTGGACAGATGTACTGTCCCCATCTAATGGACTGTCGGATCTGTCCCACAGTGCCCACATGAGATCCAACCAAAAACTCTTCTGTCAGCTTGCATAGACCTGCAGCCCAACCACCATGGCGGGTTCACCGTCGCCTCATTTCAGCCATCGCCCGGCCTTGTCTGGCCGGGTGCAAGGCTAATAGCCATTCCAGGCCAGTGGATGACAGGTTGGCCTGGTCTCCGGACCATGCTCCTCCAACTGTGCTACCACGCCTTGTATTGTCCAGCTGATCCTCCGATTCCGAACCTTTCACAAACCTGTTTCCACATATTTGCTCTTGCCAAAAGTTCCAGATGTCCACATCTTTCCTACCCCTAGATGTTGATTTTAGAGGTTAATTAGAGAAGCTATAATTAATATAATTACCCAAGAATTCAAAAGATACAATGCCACTTGAAAACTGATAGAGATTGTCTATTAGGTGTCTTGATTGAAGACATGAATCAGACATATATTAGATAGTAGACACAAAAATCGAATAGCCAAAACTTCAAGCTAGCAGATTCTTTTAAATCGATTCTTGCTATGTAGATAATGAGAAATTCTTGTCTTAGATAAATAGTGTGGTTATGGTACCAGAGTCATTTTCTTTAGGCACACGTTCTTTTGAAATTTCCCTTGCACAGACGTTGGCTCAGTTTCACCCAGATGTGTTATTTCTTTTCATCTCATTATTAGCTAATCTTTTATGAAATTTTCCTTATGACATTAGAGGCTGAATTCCTGCCATTGCTTTGACATGCTAAAACATGTTTATCTTTCTTTTGAGTGCTTATCAGAGATGAAGCGGAGCTCATACAATGCATCGTAAAGGAATTATCCATTCATCTAGACCGTACACCCTTACATGTCGCTAAGTATCCTGTTGGAATAGATTCCCAAGTTCAAAAACTGATATCATTGTCACAAAAAGAGTCAGGTGATAATGATGTTCTCATGATAGGTCTATGGGGACTTGGAGGCATAGGAAAGACAACGATTGCTAAAGCCTTATACAATGCTTTTGAGAGACAATTCCAAGGTTCTAGCTTTTTGGCACGAGTTAGAGAAAGTTCAGACAAAGGCAATGGTCTAATTGCTTTGCAAGAAAAACTTCTATCTGAGATCTTATCTCATAGAAATTTTATGGTAAATAGTGTCGACAAAGGAATTAATTTGATACGGGAAAGATTTTGTCGGAAAAAGGTTCTCTTGGTTCTTGATGATGTTGACAGGTTGGATCAACTAAATGCATTAGCTGGAGAAGGCCATTGGTTTGGCAAAGGAAGTAGAATTATTGTTACATCAAGAGATAAACATTTGCTAACTTCTCATGGCATAAATTGTGTGTACGAGGTTGAAAGCTTTAAATGATGATGAAGCACGAGATCTCTTTGTCAGCATGCTTTTTCAAATAGCAAGAAAGTTGAAATAAGGAGGGATCTCATAGCTAATGCGTTGCGATATGCTAACGGCCTTCCATTAGCCCTTGAAGTGTTGGGATCGTTCTTAAATGGAAGAGAGGAACCTGCATGGGAAAGTACAATGCATAAACTCTCTAAAAGTCCTAACCAAAACATCAATCGAGTTCTCAAGACAAGCTTCGATGGATTGGAGGACAATGAGAGGGAAATTTTCCTTGATATCACTTGTTTCTTTAAGGGGAAAAGAGTACAAGACGTCAAGGAAATTCTTGACAGCTGTGATTTTGACACAACTATAGGAATAGAAATCCTCATGGAGAGGTCCTTGATAACAAATGAGAATGGCTACTTGCAAATGCATGATTTGGTTCAATCAATGGGTAAGGATATCATTAATAAGGAATGTCCCAATGATCCTGGGAAACGCAGTAGATTATGGATTTTTGAAGATGTTCGGGACATTCTATGCGAACACATGGTAAAAGTTGTTTATGTCAATGTTGATACATCTTTTAATATTACTCTAATTTGAACAGTCAATGTAAATTTCAAAGGAAATTTTCTGTGACCATTGAATTTTCTTTGTTGTGGATAGGGAACGAATGCAGTAAAGGCCATAGTATTGGATTCGCCCGAACCAGAAGAGATAACTATTAGTCCTCATGCTTTCACAAATATGAAAAGGTTGAGAATGCTCATTTGGCCAGAAATGCATATCTCTTCACAAGGTCTTGTATGGCTCCCTAACGAGCTAAGATGGCTTAAATGGCCCAATGCGCCATATTTAGAATTTGGCCCTGGTCCAAAGAAACTTGTTGCAATTGATGTCCAAGGAAGTCGTATCAAACAATTCGGAGCCGAATTGATGGTAAGCCTTGTGATGATTATCTTTTCCTTTTATAGCTATAATCATTTGCATAAGTTAATGATTGCACTGTTATATTTTTGCAGAATTTTAGAAAGTTGAAGTCCATAAATTTTACCAGATGCAAGTCCCTGACTAGTGTTACTGACCTTTCATTCTGCTCTAAATCTGGAAAGTTTGAGACTTGATGATTGCGAAAGTTTGGTGGAGGTTCACCACTCTGTTGGATATCTTGACAAGTTAAGGTATTTGTCACTAAGGGGGTGCTCAAAGCTTAGTATCTTTCCTGACAAACTCATGACAAAATCTCTTCAATATCTTTCTCTCTTTAATTGCTCTAAACTTGAGAAGTTCCCTGATATTATGAGAAAGATGGAACATCTAAAAGAATTTTCATTTGATGGGGACGGGTTTTAAAGAACTCCCTGCATCAATTGAAAATCTTGTCTCTTTGAGATATATGGATTTACAATGGTGCAAAAACCTTACAAGGCTTCCATCGAGCATTTATAAATTGTACAATCTTGAGTATCTGGTTCTTGAAGACTGCTCGAATTTTGTCATATTTCCAAAGAACTTGGAGGATTCCACTGACCCTGACGGCCATTTAGGATTCCTAAACGTAAACTATCTAGATCTTCGTGGCTGCAATCTATCAGAAGTAGACTTCCTTGAGGGTTTTCCCAAATTGCAAGCCCTATATCTTTCAGGAAACAAGTTTACCCATCTGCCATCATGCATCAGCAAATACAATGATTTGAAAGACTTGAAGGTGCAAAAATGCCAGCAACTACAAGAGATTCCTCAGCTTCCATCAAAAATGCGTACCCTAAGAGCAAATGGTTGCAAATCTCTACAAAAACTCGTAGGCTTGTCGTGTCTATCCTCTTACTGCCCTGTGGTTGACTTGTCTTCATGTTGTGAATTATTCCGCAAAGGGGTAAAGATGGCTGATGTGTCATCACTCGAGGTCAGACTCTCCCTCCCTCCCTCCCTCCCTCCCTTACGTGCACGTAAACTTTGAATGCTTCATATGCGTATCATATGTATGACAGGAACTCCGGAAGATGAGGGGTGTCGACATTCGCCTAAAAGGAGGAGAAATGCCAGAATGGTTTCTCCATTGCAAAGAGGGTTCCATATCTTTCATGGTTCCCCAGGACTTATATGGCAAGTTCTTAGGGCTAGCACTTTGTGTTGTTCTTGGCCTGGAGGAAGGAAAAGTGCTCGATTTGTCATGTGAGATCCAAATTTTTGTCAATGGCCAAAGGGTGACTTGGCAAACGCATGTGTTTTTTTCCTTGGAATCCGATCATGTGTGGCTTAAATATTTGCCACGTCCGTTTGAAGTAGACAAGCATCTGCGAAATGAATGGAGCCAATTCCAAGTTTGCCTCAGACCATCAAAGGGAAGCTTAAAAAAGTGTGGATTCCGTTTAATATGCGAGCAAGAAGAGGATGACCTGAGGGTCTTGCTCCAACACAATCAGCCGATACAAACAACTTGGATGATGGGGAAGAAGACTGAAGAAGAATACTCATTTAGACATCGTGGAAGAAGATAGTCCAAGTGAAGCAGATGCAAAGGAAAGCGGATCAACTTTAACAAAGAAGAGAAGATTGTCTTAACCATGGCGGGACTATGGGATCCACTCGCACCAACCTATTATCAGCGTTGGCTTGCAAAGCTGGCCTATCTAATTGGTCATGACTTGCTGATGAAGTAATTCTAGGGGAAGCGGACTAGGCGATTTCGATTCCAATGCATTTTGTTTTTCCTCTTTTTCCGTCTCCATTGGAAATTTTAAATGTCTGCACCTTCCATAAAAATTCAAAATCACATCAAATAAAGGTTTGACATCATGCTACTGACATGGTTGAGGAACTTTTCTTTTTCCCCCCTCCTTTGTAATTTGTGATGCAGAGTGCATTAATCCAAAATTATGTGGATTCTTGTTGGATGGCCACGGTTTTCCAAGTTGCTCTATGAAATTCATCATGTAGACCTCTATTACCTCTCTTAATCCAATTAGTGATGCCACTGCTTCATACACTAAAGTTTGAGATAGTAATTTTTGCCGAATCTAATATAATCTATATCTTTAGGGAAGTGTTGATCTTATTGTCTCAAAGATCAAAAGGTCTATATGCGGGGAAGATTAGTTGATGTCTCTGCTGTTGCTAGGCAGATTGCATACGGATGGGTACAAAGTTTTATGTCATAACTGGCTGCGTCTTTGAACTGTAATGTTTTGAGCTTCTAGCTGGTTGCTCACCTTTTTCTTGTGCCATTGACAAAATTTATAAAGATTTTTCATACCTAATTTCTTTTTGCCCCAAAGGACTTATTCAAGGGCTTGATTTAGATCGATAAATCATTTGGTTCATGAAGACAGGGATTGCATTAATGTTGTGCGACACAGGGATGCATAACAAGAAGTTTTTATATTAATATTGTTCGATATGGATCAAAGGTTTTGCACATTTGTTTTAACCATATGTCTATTGCTAACAGGCGATTTTTATTGTTTGTGCAGTCATGGCTAGCCATAGAGATTTACATGTTTAGGAAAAAAAATCGGAAAAGATTGCATGAGAGCTTTTACTAAAAGAAAAAAGTTACAAACTTATGGGTGTTAAATTTAGTATAACGTAATCAAGTCTCAATATCTAATGCTTTGGACCACAGAGGTAAAATGAGCTCTCACACTTTCCTAGGCTCCTAATTGGTCTTTTAAAAGGTTAGTGGGAACTTTAATCTCATTCGATCAATAACAGACCAAAATCTAGGTAGCTGTCGGTAGGACTCGAAAGAGCCCATGCGAAGTGTAAGTGCGACCTCTTGAGAAGACTATTTGAGCCCACCTAGCAATCCATTAGCACTCTCAACTTTCACATCAAGAGGTTCGCTCCAAGGCAACGAAAAAATAAATAAAAGTAGATAGAATGGAATTTTACCATTGAACGGCATTATAATAACATAGTTAATATTAAAGGGACACATTACTTACATAGATTTTGCGGCGAAGTGTTTGACCATGTCCGTGTTATTCTCAAGTTTCAGCAACAGTTTTGAGTTGCTCGCTGTCGAGGAGAACTCCAAACTTTCATGGCTTCACATTGCTTGATTGACAAGTTACTAGTGTTAGCTTTTGTTCTGGACTCGGACCAGGAGGAGGAAAAGAGGTTGCCGCCGATCCAAATCCCACCACACATTAATGGCAAGAAGGGGAGAGAGGGGCTCCATATACACCATATGATCAGGTGAGTTTTTTTGGTGATAGAGGTGATTGAGGACTAGGTATTATGTTGGTCAGGCCACATTTGTGTTTAGGTGAGTATTGACACCTAAATATTAGAAAATTACGAATTAGATTCTAAAAAATAGAAGAAGAGAAAGTAAAGTAAATAATTTTCATTAAAATGCAATGCGTGTAGAAATTAGGAACATTTGCATTTTTAGCATTAATTATTAAAAAATTTTAAAAATAGAAAAATTATTTTCGAAAAGAAAAAAGAAAAAAGGGACCGGGCCAAGGCCAGAGCTAGGCTGGCCTGGCTCTTTTCTTTCCTCCTCTCCCCCTTTATTTTTTTTTCGCCTGGGCCCAGCCTCCTTTTCTTTTCTTTCCTCCGGCCGCTCGCCTTCCCTCTCCCCCTCGCTCGCTTTGGCTGCTGGCTTAGCGACAAAACAGAGATACGTTGGCCGAGCAGCCGAAGGACGCGAGGACGGAGGATATCGTGCGTGCGACGCTTGGCAAGGACGATATGTGGGCCGGCAACACAGCTGGCTCGTCCTTCAAGTGAGAGGGAAGGACGGGGATAAAATGAGAGAAGGCAACGTTCAAGAAGGGGGGCTGGTTTTAGGGGGGTTTCTTCTTCTTCGGTAGAGAGAAAAGGGAGAGCCAGAGAAGAGAGTGAGCACGAGAGAGAGAGAGAGAGAGATAAAAGAGAGAGAGAAGAGAGAGAGCTCGGGGGAGGGGGTCTTCTTCTTCGGCGAGAGAGAGGGCAGAGATCGAGAGAGAGCGAGAGGGAAACCGAAAAAGAGTGAGCGGCTTGAGAGAGGAGATCCAAGAGAGAGCTCGGAAAGAGAGAGTGCTTCGGGGGACCTCTGTTTTTGGAAGGCCGAGAGAGAGCTCGAGTGAGTGCGAGAAAGCGAACCAGGGAGAAGAGTGAGCTCGAGAGGGTGGCCTGTCTTTGCCAGAGGTCCGTCCGTTAGCCGCCGTCCGCTGCAGCCCTTCCCCTCGAACCAGGTAGGTCTCCCCCGAGCGTGTGTGCTCTGTTTTTGGCAGGGTGGCGGGCCGGAGCTCGTGGCCGACCAGTTCGCACAAGCTTCGGCCACGTCGGTCCTCCATTTATGCTGCTATGTGTTCTGGTATTCTTGGTTAGGTATCTAGGCCTGCGTTTGAGTCTCAATCAACCCAAAAACTCTTGTTTCCCTAATGCACGCCGACCGTTCGTTGAAATGCATGAATGAACTTCGAGTCTCTTCGGTGTGTTATATGACCGAGATCTGCTGTTTTCGTGCAAGCTCATATTAAATGCTAATGTTTTGCGCCTGAGTTGATCTTGAACTTGTGCCTAGTATGTTGATCTTTGCCCAAACCCGAGCCCTGAATGAGCCTAGATTCGTCTTTGAAGCCTGTGCACTCTACATGTTTGATGAAATACCCCAAAGAAGGCTGCGAATCAGTTCATGTTTAAACTCGAGATTGACGTGCCCTGCTTCTGTGCTCGTTGTATCATGTTTGCTTTATTTATGTTCATGGTGTTTGTGTTCGATTTTCGTGAAATAATCAGGTATCGTCAAGTTGGCGAGGGTTTTCTTTGTTCCAATAAACGTTTAGTGGTCGCTGGAGTAGGCGGCCGGCGGTGGTCAATGCCAGTACGACTGGTGGATGGTGTTGACGACGACATGTTTGGGAGATGGTGTGTCGGGTCTTGCTGGTTCGGTGAGGAATAGTTGCAAGGGAAGAAGGTGTTCGGGGAAGGTGGTCTGCGCGGGGGATGAAGTAGGAGGAAAAGGGAAAAAAAGAAAGAAAAAGAATTAAACAATTAATTAAAATAATAAAAAGATTTTAAAAATTAGTTTTTAAATTCGAAGCGGGTCCAGGTCAGAGGATCGGGTTAATGGGTCGGACTGGGTTTACCTGGTCCGAACCCGTTTTTCGAATATAATATTAATATTAATATAAAAAATTTATAAAAAGAAAAGAAAAATAATGAAAAATATTAAAAAAATCATGAAATAGGTTTAAAATTTTGGAAAATTCAAAAATTCAAGAATTTTGAGAAAATTCAAGACATTCAGAATTTTTTTAAAATTTTTTAAAAAATTCAAAAATTCTGAAAATTATTAAAAATTCAAAAATTTTCAAACAGTTCAAAAATTCAGAAAAATCTTAAAATTTCAGAAAATTCGGAGAATAATAAAAAATTGTGAAAATTTCTAAAATTTCTTAAAAAATTACATTTTAAAAACTTTAAAAATCCAAAATTTTCAAAAAATTAGAATTTCTTGAAAGGCTTAAAAGAGTCTGGTTGGGTAATTTTGTCTTAAAAAGTGGAAGCCACTTAAAATTGCACTTAAAGTTGACCAAGCCTTTAGGGCTCTATTTTAGGATTTCGTTTGTCCTTAAAAACAAATGCTCTTAATTATGCACATCAATATGATGATTATGGCCTCACTTCAACTTAGTTAAGATTGACATTTATTTATCTCTAAGTGTTAGATGCTTGTTCTTCCTGCAATATATCTAATGCTCCATGGGTTGTTGATTATTACTTTAATGACCAAGCACCCGCATAATCCCTCACATGTTAGGGGATAGGTCTAAAATTAATTGCCTCTCTTAAATCATGTTAGAAAGTAAGGGGATAGGTCTAAAATTAACTCAAATTGCCTCATAAGCTTTTTTTTGTTTGTTGAAAATGAACAAACTTACATTTGTGTTTAGGTGAGTATTGACACCTAAATATTAGAAAATTAGGAATTAGCTGCTAAAAAATAGAAAAGGAAAGTAAAGTAAATAATTTTCATTAAAATGCAATGCGTGTAGAAATTAGAACATTTGCATTACATGTTAGGGGATAGGTCCAAATTGCCTCATAAGTTTTTTTTTTTTTTTGAAAATGAACAAAATCAATAGTTGTGTAAATCAATAGTTGTGTAGAAAGTAAGGTACTTTTCCACATTTTATTTGGTTTCTCGCTACCCTAATAAGATAGTAGTGACTCTTTTTGTAGAAGTTCATGTAAGATTGATTGAATGAAAATCAAACGTCCAATGTCATACGAGGGGTAGACTTGGGAAAGCTTGTGTATAAATGAGGGCCATAGTTAATACCCCTAAACCTATTTTCTCTTTCGAGGGGCAGGTCGCTAAAGTGAGGAAAGGTTGGCTAGTCGTGGTTAATCTCCACTTTTTCTCACAATTGGATCCAAGGTAAGCCCATGGTTCCTCCATTTTCTTAGATTGTTCGGGGAGGGGTAGGATTAGGGCGAAGATCTTGACGGAAAATGATTTGCCGCTGTCGAAATTGTGCCTTTCCAATGGGTGGCGACAAATGGGTCAAGTCGGGTCCGTCGATCATATATTGGTTTGGACGGGATTGATCCATTTTCATTCTTTCATTCAAATTGGCTTATGTCCTAACTATCCCGACCAAGTCCATATCCAAATCTACCGAAATGAGCTTTATTTTGAGTATAAAAGAAAATTTTAAAATTATATCTGAATGGTATTCAAGTCGTAGTGCCTTTATTTTAGAAGATGAACATGTTCACTTCATATTAGGAATTGGAACCCATAACATTATTTGTGACGGTCCAATTTCAGATATGACCTAAGAAGTTGTAAACCCTATTAGATTGTTTCGTAATGTAGACCAACGTGTCAATGGGTGAAACTAAGTACATAATATTAAAGTTAAGATTAGCTTTTATGAGAAAGGAGTGAAATTATTTTAAAATATCATGACATTTCAAGCAATACTGCCAGAAACTCGAAGTATATTGTTAAAACATGCTAACTTGAAAATAAAATAAAATCGAACAACATAAATGCTCGGTTCTGACAATTCTCAAAATAACAAAATTACTGTGCACTCATTTCCTATTTTTAATAGGCTTTATGTGTTCTAATTAGATGGCTAGTTTTTAGATTGAGATGACTAATGAATCCTTAACCTTGAGCCGCTTGAGCCTCTTTTATTAATGTGCCGTGGCTCTTTAAAATTAGCATATAAGATTACAAATTTAAGAGGTGATGGTAAATTTCTTATAGGGATGAATTATGCAGAACTTATAACAAGCAAAACCGGCCAATAAATCTAAGAATCGGAAACCATTAAGAATGGCAAAAGAATAGTTTAAGTGCCAAAACTTGACATAATGAAACACTTAAGTGTCAAAAGTTATGAAATGTATACTTAAATGCTACTTTTTTTAAAAATTGAATCACTTCAGTACCAACTTTAACGACCCCTCGGAAATCCTACATGGCAATCATTTACTAATTTCTAACGCTTACATGACTCGTTGGAATTCCACCGCAGCTTACTCTCACCCAAAACAATGCCGTTTTGGCCCTAAGTTTAACTTTTAATATAAATATTAATTAAATAATATTAAAAACGAAATTATTTTTAAAAAAGTAGCAACAAAATAGGCGGGAGGGGTTTCCCCCTGTAGCCATCGCCCCATTGCTAGTGGGGTGATAATGCTGGCCATGAGGATTGCCGACGCTTGGATGAGGGTTGGTAGGCCTTGGGCATATGTCGAGAGAGGGGCAGTGATCCTCTCCTAGATCTAGGCGAGGATTGTCGGCCTTCGCCTCGGCTTGGGTGAGGGTCGTCGACCCTTGCGTAGGCATTGGCGGCCCTCACCTAGCATTGCTGGACCTCGCCTCAAGTCTAGTGGCACTAGGTGAGGGCCATCAGTGCTTGTGTCCAAATCTATGAGAGGATTGCCACCCTCTCTTGACGTTTGGCGAGAGCCTCCTGGTTGGTGACCATCATTATTAGCATTGCTGGCGGTGGGGTAACAACCATGGGGGAGCCCTTCTCGCCTGTGTTGCTATTATTGCTTTTTGTTTTTTAATTTTAATTTTTATATTATTAAATTACTATTTATATAAAAATTTAATTAAGGTCAAAACGACATTGTTTTGAGTTTATCTATCCATATTAGTGCTCAAAACGACATTGCTTCAACTTCAATTTGCCGGAAAAATGCCATGTCAACATTTTGGCTGAATTTTCTTGCCGTTAGCACTTAACTGATTCTTTTTACTCCGATTTTGGCACTTAAGTATACATTTCCGAAATTTGACACTTAAATGTCCTCTCATGCCAAGTTTTGGTATTGTAGGGGTTCGCACGTCCATTATGAATTGGTAGGAGAGGCACAAGTCAGCACGAATGAACTTTCATGTTTATCCTAAAAACTTATTAAGTTATTGAAATGTTTACGTAAATCGTTATGGGGTTGGTATTTTACTAACCACACTCATAAAAGTTAAAAGACAAAGATAATTTACTGACTGCTCTTACGGTGTATGTTAGACGACCTTGTCTAATGAAATGCAAAGAAATTCGAAAGATTGGGGTTGCAAGCAATGCAACGCGGATGGCCCTCTTTGCTCATTTACCTCTGGGGATCCACCTCCTTCACGCGTTTTGGGATCGGGGCTCTCTCCTCGACGAGCGACCTGAAGCCCCACTGACATAAACATGTGATTTTTAGACGTCCACACACGAACGGGGAGTAAAAGTCTGAATTAGTTCTTAAGCATTATCATTCAACAATCAAGCTTTTGAAATAGGGTTAATACCGCAAAAATTTTTAAATTGATATACTTATAATAAATTTATTTGAAATTAATTTTTTAACCATAAAAAACCACAAAAATTCCAAATTGTTATACTTGTGATAAATTTATTGAAAACAAATTTTTTGACAATCAAAAGCTTTAAATTGATATATTTGTGATAAATTTACATTTCGTTAGTTTCCGTTAAATTGGATTAATATAATGAAAAACTACAAACAAGTACACCCGTGACAAATAAACGGTAAAACTTCAAACTAGTATATTTATTAAAATGCCACGTGTCATCTAAATAAAATTTAACGGAATGTAAATTTGTCATAAGTGTATTAATTTGAGATTTTTGGTGATTATAGAATTAGTTTAGGATAAGTTTATTAGCAATGTACTGATATGTAATTTTTCGTAATATTAACCCTCTAAAATATTAATTACATCGATCAAATCATTTAGTATTTTGACATTGGTTGAGTCACATCCTCAAGCGTTTCGATTGCGTGAGTTATTTGCTCCACAATTGGCGATGGCCCCCACATAAAAGTGGACTAGGTACTCAAATAATGGAGAGGTTGAATGGGCTAGATATAATTATTAGGTTTTAAGAAAGTTGGAGTCCATTGGGGGTATGAAATTGTCATGTCCCGACTTTCGAACATGCGACCATCCCTTTCTCTCGTGGTTATTTGAGTGCGACGTCCCAAAACATGTCGCCGACCATTCTTTTTATCTTTCAGTTAAGCATATGTAGAAGTGATAATTAATCCCCGTACAACATAACAATCGAGATAGCTAGGAAAGTCAAACAGAAACATAATCAACAGTATCATTTTATTCATCTTCTAATTAACCTTAGAATAATGTGAAGGGAGTTGTGCATAAAAGCCAAGCCATACTTCAATCAAATCTCTTTCTTAGTCTTTTAAGAAAGGTTAAGTGTATTATTAATTGTGTGAAGCTTACAAGATTTTTGCAGCATTTTGTTCTTTATATGCAAAGAGCAAATGCTTTTTGTTAAGGCAACGGGAAATTCATTCTTATCGGTTTCTTTGAGTGGCCGGGGAGCCAGACCGGACCCTGGTTCCTGGTTTCGTGATTAGCCAGTCCGATTCCCGGTTCAGAAAATGGGAAACCAGTCCTACCGGTCTGATTTTCGATTCTTACGTGGAACCGAACTGAACCGGAAGTGACTACTCCTAATATTTTATGATCCAAGGAATCTCCACAATTATCGTAGCATGTCCGCAGATGAAGATGGTCCAGGAAAGAAACGTGGCCTGTGGCTCCCGCCATAATCATTTGGGGGCTCCTTCAATTAACGTACAGGTAGTGGGATTTTCACATTTGCTGGCTGAGCAATTCTCTTCTCTAACTCCTGTTACGGCTCTAACAAAAAAACAAAAAAAACAAAAAACTCCGGCTACGGCTCCGTATGGGGCCTAGGAAAGAGAGTCAATAAAATATGCATTTTCTCTGCTGTTTTCTTCTGTCTTCTAGGCGCAATTTGGAAATCCGTACGCACTTTTCTTCTTGTCACGATTGCGATTAAACACAAGTGCAATCATGTGCAGCTGGACCGCAGAAGAAGTAAGGTCGGCCAACCTAATTTATTTTAAATTGAGTATTGTTTAATAGATTCAAATTCAAGACATATTTTGAACGGGTGCTACAAGAACTCATTTGGCATTTGAATCGCAACAAAACTCATCCCAACAAAATCACCACTATTCTAGCTAATCACCGAATTTCGTGGGAAAACCAATTTTACCAATGAAAAAGAGAAACAGGAAAAGGGCAAAACAAAAAAGTTGAAAAACAAAGATGTATGGAGCCGTCCCATTGGCTGGCCCTAATTATTTCTCCTTCCAAACAGATACCGTCGACCGTGTTCGTGGAGATCACATACGCCTTCACGAGCTGCTTCGATCTCGCGACCATGAATCGCTCCCTGAAACCCATCCTCTTCCTCCTTCTCCATGCCTCACTTCCACCCTGTCAAGGTCATTCCCCTGCAGCACACGACTGTGTAGTTCGGCGGCGGCTCCTAGTTTGTTGGATCGAAGATTAGTTGAAGGCCTAATCAAACATTTTGTAATAGTTCAGGTAATCCAATATCTTTATCTTTTTTTTTTTTTTTGTGTGTATAATAAGGCTTATCGTTCAACTTACACGAGGTCAATAACCCATGCAATGTAAAACAATATCAATAATTATTTCAGGAATGATGTTTCCAAAAGCTTTGAAGCTTTAATGACTACTTGTAAACACCACTGAAAGTCGTAGGTAAGACATCTTGTACTAAAATACCTTGAACACACAAAATACTTGACAAAAAATTATACATATGCAAAGAGCCAACCTGAACAAACTTACGTCATCGTAACATTTTGCAATCAGTTAGGGTTTGTTCATATCTTCCTTTTCCGTGTGTCTATGTAATGTCTGAGGAGATAGAAAGAATGCGACGCAAATAATGAGTAAATGATTAGTCTTCAATTCTCCTAGAATAGAGGCAAGGAACACCGGGAAAACAAAAAAGAAATAGAAAAGGCCAATATGCATGTACATGGTCCTAATTACTCCTAGTCATTTTGCGACCGCAACCCTAATAATAACGTACCGTATCATTATTTTAAGTTATTGCCACTTAACACGCAATCATTCATTTATGGCATCAACGTCTAGTCTAGAAATGTAAGCTCCGCTATGTAATCATTTGCGTTCATATGCAAGGGCCCAATCACCGACATTACAATCGGTCTTGAAAAACCAAATAGTAAATAATATATTTATATAATTGATAATAAGTTATTTCCTGGAAATGAAGAGGAAAAAAGAACAAAACATAATTAAAGCAAAGCTAAGTGAGATGGCAGCTACCAAAGGGCCGCATGTCCAAAAAAAATAAAAATTCCATGAGGCCCTAAGGTTGGCCCTAAAAGAATTCATTCGTAATATGAACCAAAAAAAAAAAAAAACCACTAAAACATTAATTATATTCACAGTGACACAGATAAATTCAATTTCCTTTTTGTGTTACCAAAATTCTTAAATTTGCCCGCTCTGCACAAATACTTAATTATTTTTATGTCACTAAAAAATCTAAATTTATACGCGTGTTGCATATATCCTCTCTATTACAGCTCCATCTATGGTATATTTGTCACACTATTATAAGTTTGAAATTTTTTATGACAAAATTTTTTTTAGGGTATTTGTGTTGGCATAATTTGATTTTTTTTGTAGTATTAATAAAAAAAAGAAATCCCATTTTCGAGCCAGTCCGTACTTAACTCGGTGAAATTGGATGGTTGTTGCGGTCTGATCTGGGCCCCGCGATTCAAAAAAATGTAAGTCCAAGAACAAAGAAATTCATATATGAGAGCTAGAGTTGGTAACCCTGATCAGGGAGCAAACTTTCTGCGGAAGCACATCAACCATCAGCTCTTTCAATGGCTGCTTCTTCTTCAAATCTGAAAAGAAATTACCACGTGTTCCTGAACTTCAAAGACACATACGTTCGTTGTAACTTCCTTGGTCATCTCTACGCGGCCTTAGACCGTATAGGGATACACACTTTCATGGACAGGGAGGAGCTCAGGAAAGGAGAGCAGATATCGCCGGCGCTTATGAAGGTGATCAAGGAATTGTGTACCGCGATTATCATCTTCTCTGAGAACTATGCTTCCTCACCTTGGTGCTTGGAAGAGTTGGCTAGAATTATGGAATGCAATGAGCAAAGAGACCTCAAGGTCTTTCCCGTGTTTTACAAAGTGGAATCCAGGGAAGTGAGAACACCAAGAGAGAGTTACAAAGAAGCTATGGATAAGCACGAGTCCAAGCTTGGGAAGAATTCTGAAAAAGTGAAGAAATGGAAGAAGGCTCTCTTTGACCCAGTAGCTTATCTGGGTGGGATTTCCACGAGGGGTAAGCATGTTTTTCCTTTTAATAAAGGCTATGATATCTCTTTTAATTGGTCTCAATCTCATGCTTCATTTGTATCTTGTTTTTTTTTTTTTTTTTACCCTCCCCTTACAAGTTGCATGCATGAATTAGAAGGGTGTGCGCTTACTATGCCCACACCCCTGGACACATGTACTATGCCAATCAGATGGACTGTCGGATCTGTCCCACAGTACCCACCTGACATCCAACCAAAAACTCCTCGCTCAGCTTGCATAGACCTGCAGCCCAACCGCCATGGCAGGTTCACCGTCGCCTAATTTCAGCCATCGTCTCTGGCCTTCGCCCGCCAGCACTGTAGGGCCGATCGCCCGCCCTTGTCTGGCCGGGTACAAGGCCAATAGCCATTCCAGGCCAGTGGTTGACAGTCTGGCCTGGTCTCAGGACCAGGCTCCTCTAACTCCGCCACTACGACTTGTATTGTCCAGCTGATCCTCCGGTTCCGAACCTTTCACAAGCCTCTTTCCACATGTTTGCTCTTGCCAAAACTTCCAGATGTCAACATCTTTCACACCCCTAAATGTTGATTTTAGAGGCTAATTGGAGATGCTATAATTAATTCAATTACCCAAGAATTCAAAAGATACAATGCCACTCAAAAACTGATAGTGATAGATATTGTCAAATAGGTGTTTTGATTGAAGACACGAATCGGAAATATTTTAGGTACTTGACACAAAAGTCGAATAACCAAAACTTCAAGCTAGCAGATTCTATCAATCAATTCTTCCCGTGTAGATAACGAGAAATTCTTGTCTTAGATAAATAGTGTGGTTATATTACCTGAGTCATTTACTTTAGGCACACGTTCTTTTGTAATTTCCCTTGCACAGACGTTGGCTCAGTTTCACCCAGATGTGTTATTTCTTTTCATGTCATTATTAGCTAATCTTCTTATGAAATTTTCCTTGTGACATTGAGGTCGAATTCCAGCCATTGCTTTGACATGCTAAAACATGTTTATCTTTTTTTTGAGTGCTTATGAGCTCATACAATGCATGGTAAAGGAATTATCCATTCATCTAGACTGTACACACTTACATGTCACTAAGTATCCAGTTGGAATAGATTCCCGAGTTCAAAAACTGATATCATTGTCACAAAAAGAGTCAAGTAGTAATGATGTTCTCATGATAGGTCTATGGGGACTTGGAGGCATAGGAAAGACAACGTTTGCTAAAGTCTTATATAATGTTATTGAGAGACAATGCCAAGCTTCTAGCTTTTTGGCGTGAGCTAGAGAAAGTTCGGATAAAGGCAATGGTCTAATTGCTTTTTAAGAAAAACTTCTATCTGATATCTTATCTCATAGAAATTTTACGGTATGTAGTGTTGACAAAGGAATTAGTTTGATATGGGAAAGAGTTTGTTGCACAAAGGTTCTCCTAATTCTTGATGATGTTCACAAGTTGGATCAACTGAATGCACTAGCTGGAGAAGGCCATTGATTTGGCAAAGGAAGTAGAATTATTGTTACATCAAGAGATAAACATTTGCTAACTTCTACCTTACCAAAAAAAATAAAAAACATTTGCTAACTTCTCATGGCATAAATTGTGTGTACGAAGTTGAAACTTTAAATGACGATGAAGCATGAGACCTGTCTTGTCAGCATGCTTTTCCAAATGGCAAGAAAGCTGAAATAAGGAGGGATCTCATAGTTGGTGCACTTTGATATGCTAACGGCCTTCCATTAGCCCTAGAAGTGTTGGGCTCATTATTATGTGGAAGAGGGGAACCTACATGGGAAAGTACAATGCGTAAACTCTCTAAAAGTCACGACCGAAACATCAATCAAGTTCTCAAGACAAGCTTCAATGGATTGGAGGACAATGAGAGGGAAATTTTCCTTGATATCGCTTGTTTCTTTAAGGGGAAAAGAGTAGAAGACATTAGGAAATTTTCGACAGCTGTGATTTTGACACAATTATAGGAATAGAAATTCTCATGGAGAGGTCCTTGATAACAAATGAGAATGGTTACCTACAAATGCATGATTTGGTTCAATCAATGGATAAGGAAATTGTTAAAGAGGAATGTCTCGGTGGTCTTGGGAAATGTAGTAAATTATGGATTTTTGAAGATGTTCTGGGCATTCTATGCAAAGATATGGTAAAAATTGTTTATGTCAATGTTGCTACATCTCAGTTTTATATTAGTCTAACTTGAATAGTCAATGTAAATCTCAAAGGAAATTTTCTATGACCATTGAATTTGCTTTGTTATGGACAGGGAGCGAATGCAATAAAGGCCATAGTATTGGACTCACCCGAATCATTGGACTCACCCGAATCAAAAGAGATAACTATAAGTCCTCATCCTTTCACAAACATGAAAAGGTTGAGAATGCTCATTTGGCCATAAGTGCATATCTCTTCACAAGGTCCTATGTGTCTCCCTAATGATCTAAGATGGCTTAAATGGCCCAATGTGTCGGATCTAGAATTTGACCTTGGTCCAAAGAAACTTGTTGCAATTGATCTCCAAGGAAGTCATATCAAACAATTCGGAGGCAAACATATGGTCAGCCTTGTGATGATTAGCTTTCCCTTTTATAGCTATAAGTATTTGCATAACTTAATGATTGTACCGTTATGTTTTTACAAAATTTTAGAAAGTTGAAGTCCATAAATCTTTGGTGATGTGAGTCCCTGACTAGTTTTACTGATCTTTCAATGGTTCCAAATTTGGAGAACTTGAATCTTGCTCGGTGCAAAAGTTTAGTAGAGGTTCACCAATCTATTGGATATCTTGACAAATTAAGGTTTTTGTCACTAAGATCGTGCTCAAATCTTAATATCTTTCCCAAAAAACTCAAGACAAAATCTCTCTAATTATTCTAAACTGAAGAAGTTCCCTGATATTATGGGAAAGATGGAACATTTAGAACATTTGAATCTAGTATGGACAGCTATTAAAGAACCCCTCCATCAATTGCAAAAATATCGTCTCTGTGAAGACTATGATATTAGAAAATTGCAAAAACTTTGCAAGGCTTCCATCAAGCATTTATAAGTTGCACACTCTCGAGTGTCTAAGTCTAGAAGGCTGCTTGAATTTTGTCATGTTTCCAAAGAGTTTAGAGGATTCAACTGATCCTGATGGCGATTTAGGATTCCCAAATCTATAACACCTAAAACTTGGTAGCTGCAATCTAACAAAAGTAGACTTCCTTGAGAGTTTTCCCAAATTGAAATATCTATGTCTCTCGGGAAACAAGTTTACACATCTACCAACATGCATCAACAAATACAATGTTTTGGAATGGTTGGATGTGAATAAATGCCAGCAACTACAAGGGATCTCTCAGCTTCCATCAAATATGCGTATACTAAAAACAAATGGTTGTAAATCTCTGCAAAAATTCCCAGATTTGTCGAGTCTCTCCTCCGATCGCCTTGAAGTTGACTTGTCTTCATGTTGTGAATTATTCCGCAAGGGGGTCAAGATGGCTGATGTGTCATTACTCGAGGTCAGTCTCTCTCTCTCTCTCAAACTTTGAATGCTTAGTCTAACTCTCTCTCTCTCTCGAACTTTGTATGACGGGGACTCCAGAAGATGAGGAGCGTCGACATTCGCCTTATTGGAGGAGAAATGCCAGAATTGTTTTTCCACTGTAAGGAGGGTCCCATATCGTTCATGGTTCCCCACGACAAGTTCTATGGACTAGCACTTTCAGCCAGGAGGAAGGAAAAGTGGTCGAAAAATCATGTGAGACCAAATATTTGTTAATGGCCAAAGGGTGATTTGGCAATCGAATGCCTTTTATTCGTTGGACTCTGATCTTGTGTGGCTTATATATTTCTCACGCAGTCGGCTGCATCGAGTAGAGAAGTTCCTGCAAAATGATTCGAACCAATTCCAAGTTTGCCTCAGACCATCGCAAGGAAGGTTTAAAAAGTGTGGATTCCGCCTAATATGCAAAGAAGAAGAGGATGATTTGAAGGTCGTGCTCCAACACCATCAGTCGATTGAAAGAACTCAGTAGATCTTCATCTTCTCCAAGTCCTATTGCCCGTACAATCTCTCTCCGTCATTAGATTTTTGTTGTGTTTCCTCTTTTGTAGTGTTTGGGTTTCGCGCACCTAAAGGAACAGCGACTGCCATTGTTTTGTGTTCTCGAGAGCTTCGCTCTTCGCGTTCTCACTTTGAATCCTGCAATGCATGTTCTACATTCTGGAATCGATTTTGTGTGTGCCTTAATTTGGTGCCATGAGGTTGAGTTTTCAGTTCTAGGAGAACCGACTGATAAGTTTGGTTCCACGAGGTCGATTGATTTGTGTGCCTTAATTTGGTGCCCTGCGCGAGTCAAACCATGCCTGATTTTGTGAATGAACTCGAAAGCACTCTATTGCTGACGCGATCATGCCTGGCTTTAATGAAAAGCCAGAGACGGGTTTCCTCTCAGAACGGGTTGCTAAACCCGAAAGTTCGCCAAAGTGGAGCTTTGCCAGATTCTTACTCAATTATAATCAGAATAACTCCTTTGAATCCTTCTACTTCGAGATTTGAGGGTTCAGCTATTCATCGATTGCTGAATACTTTCCGGTTCCATTCTGATTTAGCTGGAGGGATTGCTTAGCATTGGTGAAGATGAGTTCTTCAGTTATTGGAAAAATCCATCTATCTGTTGTTTTTCCCATGCAATATCTGTTTCACCGCCGGTTATGGAGGTTTAAATTTTGGGAGAATGTCTTGATGGATGATGATGTTGACTCTGGTGATTCTTGATTACTCAACCCCTGATGAATGGAGAGCTGTCTGATGTTTTTACTTTATCATCTCCTCAATTGTCCTCCCATGAGCCTGTACTTATTGATGAATGTTGTTTGTTGCTGTTGAAATTCCTCAGCAATTTGTGGTTGATGGCAAGGCTTATCGGTGCAACTGTTCGGTTGGTTAAATTAGTGGCAAACCAATTAACCTGAGTTGTATTCAGCTATTGCAAGTATGTTGGGGGGAAGAAATGGTTCAATTGATGGGCATAGATAGAATAATGGCTTGTTTCCTTGATGCTAGTAATTGTGATTGGGTTTTAGCTGATCTTTTGCAAATTAATTGCCAACCGTTGTTTCTCCATTGAGGCAGTTTCTTCAAGCTGAGAGGATAAGTTTTTGTTCCATTTTGGATTAAACTTTGGATTTATGACTGCAACTGACGATGAATGAAGCTCTAAGCTATATTGGCACTGCAATAGGTGTTCCTTGATATGGATAAATCCATGCAATTGATGCAGACATTGGATTTTGCCAGAATATCTGGGGAGGTTCCTCTTGATTCCCAGTTGGTTGATTCAATTCCCCTTGTTCTTGAGGATGGCACTTCCTCTTGAGTTAAACCTGAGTATTTATGGAAGCCTGTCCCTCGTAAGAGATGTAATGAGGTTGGGCATGATGAAGACGTTCGTAGAAAGAAGAAATTTGCATTGGTGGGCAAATCCCAAAAGATCGGAGTGCAGTTTGGCGACTTGAATCTACAGAGATTTCTCAACCTGTTGAAACTAGGCACGCACTAAGCAGGGCGAGACATGTATGAAAATTGCCTTTTCCTGCTTGGATTCAAGTAATGCTGAGATGGTGGATATGGTTGATCAGACAGTGCTTTGACCTTCGGAGGATTGTCATCTCCTGTTACATTTGCTGATATAACGGATCCTGTTCTAACTTCTCTGTCACTTCTAAGTTGGCATGTCCTACTGAAGAGTGGTATAAAGAATAGCTAAATTACCTACTGTAGTCTTATAGATTAAACATGAAATTTGTCCCCGTGCTTCTTAAATCTGTACGCGACCAAGGCCCAGGTGAAAGAACATGCTAGAGGTAGTTTATGGCCTCTCTTGTTTTTAAGTTTCATATGATTATTGGCAATTATACTGAAACTTTGAACTTGTGAATTGCTCTGGGCGAGACTAGTTTAGGGACATTAGATTAACATCTTTAACTGTATTTTATTTTTGTTTCATTTTCTTCTACCTGTAGTTGTAATTGATGTGCTTGCCGCGAAGTTGTCTCTCGTGCCTGCTATCCCATGTTATGCATGACTGCAATCAATCTTTCAATTCTTCTTTTTCAGTCATATAGATGATAAGAACCATAAACTGGAATATAATTGCTTTTTCATAAACTCAAAAATAAAAGTAGGACAAATCATGGGATGTCTCTTTCCCATTTGTGGTATGCAGCCTCCCATCAAAACCAGTAAATGTGGTGGATGTGATGATCTCTTGGGAGGACCTTCAGGCGTCATAGTATTACTGTTATCATACGACCAAATGAAGTGACCGCTTGCTTATCCATCACACTGACTGAGTTTATTTCGATGCTTTTGCTGGATTGTCTTATGCACATATAAGACAAACATCGGATTTGTAACACCTTTTATGGATAAATGCAGGTACTGCAGGTACTGCAGGAGGGCAAAGGCTATGTTCAAGGAATCGAACCAGATACCTCATGTTGTTGAGCTAGATGAGAGAGTTTTGTTTGCAAATTGCGAGTTCTTTGGTGAAGTAGTGGCCTTTTGTCCCTAAAACAAGGATTGATGCGAAGCACTTTACAAGAAAAGCGAAAAGGGAGTGATGCCTCTGTCAAGCCTAATATTTTCACTACGCAAATAATGTAACTGTAGGTTTCGGCCAACCTTGCAATCTTCCAAAACATTTCTTGGCGGAATACTAGTTGATCAAGCTTCATGCTGCAGCATTGTAACTGAAATGTGGTCCAATATTTTTGTGACGTCTTGAAATTTCTACCCATTTTAAGATAAATAAAAAGGGCTATTTCTCGATACACTACTAGTCACGACTACTCTAAATTGATCACTCAAAGGTAACTAACCTATTCAGAAGGGTAATTGGGGATTGATACACTTAAGGCTAGGAAGTTTGATTCAATATATACTCATGACCATAAAGATTGAAGATGGACAATCAAATCAATTAGTGAACAAAAATAAATCGATTACAGGAAATTATGAGGCCAGATTGAGAGTGATTTCATACGACCTTGATACTAATGACAATCGATGATAAACCGATTTCTTTTTTGACTTTGTACTCGAGATGAGTAATTAATTCCTCAATATTATATGACGATTGAGGGTTGCCTAAGAATGAAGAAATCGAACGTGGATTGAAAATTTTCAACCATTAGTCAATTTTGCGTGAAAACCCTAAAAGCCACCCAATAGTTTAGGTCGTGTTAAAGTTGTAATCGACGGATTTTAACTTCGATTTTTGTAACATCTTGAAATTCGAGCCCTTTGAGGGATGGATGAATGTTAATTTCGTTAATGCATTGTTGGTTGATTTTATTCGGAATTGATCACTCCTGAGATACTGACCTCGAGGGGAAAGGCTAATGAGGACAGAACTTGTGTGACTAAAGAACTTGACCTGGAAAAACGACTCGACTGTGAGACTTGCGTAAGGACGATCCTATAGATATGCAGGCCGATTTCAGGGACGATTAGAAGTCGATTCGCGGACAGAAATAATGGGACGACGGGTGATTCCATCTACTGTTATCGAATCCGCGGACGACCCTATGTCGATCCTTGATAATCGTGTACTTTGAAATAAGAATTGATCTTTTGCAATTTCATGTAGTTGAGGACGTTCATGTGTCGAGAAGTCTTGAACGTGAATTGGCACGAGTCGGTTACGTGTGAATTTTCAAAGCCGCCTGTAGTCTGAGTAGTACCAAAATGGCATTCGGGCGAAATTGACAAGGCATGTGAATCCAATATTGGACTTCGAATTTTCGGGAATGTTCAAGAATGACTTTTGGACGATACTTCTTAGACAATCGACAATGTCAGTTAAGCCGAGTTTTGGAAAATGGGTTTTTGGACTGAGGAAACGAACCTACAAGGACGTGGGCCGAGCAAGGTCAGTGTGGGCCTCATGCCCAAGGTGGGATAGCCGCCATGGAAGGCCCGCGGCAAGCAAGTGAGCCCGTTGGACCAAACCGACCGTTTACCCTCCCAAGCCCGTTATCCAAACTTGAGCCAATTTGAGCCAAACAAATTCCCGAGCCCATTCCTACCCATTTCCCAGCCCGTTTCCTAGGCCCACCCTTCATTTTCAGGCCAAGGGCACATTGGGAAATGTGCAAGGTGGAAATAACCAAAATGCCCTTGTATATTTTGAAGAAAAGTCAAAAGGAAGAGAGAGAAGATGATGTCATTTTTGGGGGACTTGAGCCAAGCAATTAATGGCCTTAATTGAGGCCTATCTTCAGCCTCACTTCACTCTCTCTCTCCTCTTCACTTCTCCAAAAACCGCACACACTTTCTCCCTTGTTTTCCTTCCTTCTTGAAATTTCAGTTTCTGACTTTTCACCGAAATTTGAGTTGTTCATTGCCTTCCCATTGGAATCTCGTCCTGTGCCACCCGGCATTGTGTTCAGAAGACAAAAACCATTCAGATGGCATCGGCCGTTCGCCAAAAGAAGCCTCCGGCAGATCCGTACGTCGGCCGAAAGCCACCGCCGGCCTGACCGTTTTCAGACCGCCTGCTGCTGTTCTGTTTTGCTATTTCGGCCATTTTCCTCCCTTTTCGACCCAATCTCCGCCCATACCAGCCACCAACAGTTGTCCCTCGACCACCAGGTGCCGCTAGTCATCGGCCCGCTGCTCGTCGGAGCTCCGGTGAGCTTCGTTTAGCCCATTTCTCCTTCAAGCAGTGCTGTTTTCAGAATTTCAGAGGGGATCCGAGTTTGTTGCTGCTGTGTTGAGCCCGGGACCACCTTGGATCGTCGTGGGTGAGGTCCTCGGGTGTCGGGTTCATCGCCGCCGCCGCGTCCGTGTCGCTGGCCCGCTTAACGGGTGAGTTTAGCTCCTAATCCCTATTTAGTGCCTAAACTTACTTAGGGTTGGGTTAATTAGTGGTAAGGTTGGTTTATGAAGTTTAATTAAGTTGTATTAGCCCTAAGATATGTGGTCAGATAGATGGTTAAAATTAGATTAGCTTAATTTTGCTTATTAAGCTTAATTGTGCTTAATTTGGGATTAATTGTGTTTATGTGATTAATTAAGCATGATTTACTTAAATTGGTTGATTAATTGTTTTAATTAATGTTTTTAAATTTCTGGATTAAATGTTTTAATTAATTGAATTTCAGAAAAATCACTGTTCATAATTACTGTTTACGATTACAGTTCACGGTACTGTTTATGTAAAAACTAATTTTAGTCTTATTTTGATGTGCTATTGATTGTTGTGATTAATTGAAGTGCCGATTGTTAATTATACTCGTGATTGATGATGAAATGTGTCACGCCCCGACCCTCGAGCACGCGGCAACCCCTGTTCTCTTGCGGTCATTTGATTTGCGACTCCCCAGGATTCGTCGCCGACCGTTATTTTTATCTTTTAATTAAACGCATGCGGAAGCGAATCACAATCCCCGGACAATTACAAAAACAGGGATAGCAGGAAAACCCAACAAGAACACATAAAAAGTATCGCTTTATTAACTAACTGATTAACCCTAGGAAGTTTACAAGTACAAGCCCTTACCACGGGCATCTTCCTAACGAGCCAATGAAACCGACAAGCCAGGGTTAATCTACTCCCTTCAAAGACGGCCACGAGCCGTAACACGCGTCGATCCTCCACCCTACGGACCTGAAAAATGTTAACTACGACGGGTTGAGATAAACTCAGCAAGTCAAAGTCCTAAGCCCCGGTTAGGAACTTCGCTCGCCTTGGGAGCAATCTAACCATGCAACCTAGTTAGGCAAACAACACATACCCACCTCAAGCGGTATTATCATACGACAGTTCAATAGCGAGATGCAAACACGGGCGACCCTACCCGGCTTTGGCACACGCAACCGCAAAACTGTCATTTCAATCATCACGACATTAAGAGCATTCGAATAATCGAGCATCTCACACACTTTCTCGGGCCTCACACCCACACATATGCTCCGATTATTACGACCCTCTAGGCCACGGCACAACCTTATGGTTGGCGGTCAGCGGTCGTAAACCGGGCATCGTCCTCCCCCGTGAGGCACGGCGACGTCATGGGCTTTCCCCACCGACGGCATTCCATAAGGAGCATGGGCCCGGCCTCAACCGCGACTCCGCATCTGACCACTGTCAGGCGACTCAATGGTCACGGCACAACCCCGAAGGATTGGCGGTCATCCGGCTCAACCGGGCTATCAACTTTAATCTGACCATGCAACACATCAGCAAACAGTTCATTCTTGTCTTTGCTTTTGCTTGGTCGTGAATGCAATACCACTCATACGCTCATGCTCATGCGACATGCCATTTCGGACCATTTCAAATAACCCACGCAATATGTCATGCGATCTCACTCGACAATTTCCAAAATCCAATTTCCAATCAGCATTCAATCATGCACATTCCCTAACTCTTGGGAACAACCAACAATTCAAGTCACGATCGTCAATCAATTCCGACCAATCAACCTCACGATACTTGTGCACTTTTCCAAATAATCACGTATATTTAATAATAAATAAATACGTGTCCTCACGACGACGCCAATCAACTATTTCCAACAATACTCAATTATCCAAAAATAAGTATAAAATATAATTATACTTAAAGATACTCATTTAATAAGCATATAATACTATAGTCGATTGTTCCTGATAAAATAATTTAAGTCCCACAAAATACTTATAATTATTTTTCAATCACATAATTAATTATCCAACCCAAATAATTTCATTTGGTAAAACCCTTCTTCAATAAACCAATGTCATTTAATAAAATAGTATATAAATACTATTGACTTTGGAAAAATAGACCATAGTAATTTTCCCCCAAAATTACTCAATTAAAACCATTTCCAATAAATAATCACAATTAATTATTTTCTCCAAAAATAATTAATTTTCAGCAATGAATAGTAATAACAATATTACTATTAATAATTCGAAATTATAAATTAATTAAATTAATAATTAATTAATTCCGAAAATAATAAATTATTATTATTATTTATTCCCAAAAATAATAATAATATTTATTAATACTACTATGATTAACACTAAACAAAACTTAATCAAATAGTATTAAAACACTAATAATCCTCATCCAAAGCACTAATCAATAATTAAACTAATTAAACTACTCCTAAGCAAGATTAACCCCTAACTAAGGGATTAGGAAATCGACTCACGGTTTAGCGATTCCGACGACACGAGCGCGACGGCGACGGCGAGGGGAACGCCCGGAACTTCCGGCGCGTCGGGACGAGGCGGCCGGGGCCGGGTCTCGGCCGAGGGCGGCTGTCCACGCGGCAACAAGCTGAGGAACGAAGGACCAACGGCTATGGTGGCATGGGGGCGGCGGGTGGGTGGTCCGGCGACTCGGACAGCGGCCGATGCTCCGGCGACCAAGCGGCGGCTCCGGCGAAGGGGAAAACAGAAGCTGGAAAGAGGCGGAGGGCTGGTTCGCAAGGTGGAGGACAAAGGTGGGTGGGCTTGGGCTGGCCGGCGCGGCGGCGAGCGGCTCGGCGCTCCGGCGTCCAGTGACCGGCGGCCGACGAACGGAGACGGGGGGCGGCAAGGGCGGCCGACCGACGAGGGTTGGCCGGCTCGGGCCAAACCGAAGGCGAGAGAATCGGAGGAGAGGGAAAACAACCAGCTAGCTCAGCGACTAGGCGGAGGACGGTGAGAGGTGGCTGAGCTCGGTGGCCGAGCGCCGGCGGAACGGCTCCTGGCGGTGACAGACGAAGCTGAGGAGGAGAGGAGTGGTGCGCGGCTCGGGCGAGGCGATCGGCTCGGGCTGGCCCCGGCGGCCGCGGCGGCCACTCCGGCGTCCCGCGGTGGTTCAGCACCCATTCGAAGCTGCTGCAGTGGCTGGATGGCGAGGACAGAAGCAAACTAGAAGAAAAAGGCAGCAGCAACAGCAGAAGAGAAGGGTTTGCAGAAGAAGAAGACAGCTGGCTCGGGCTTCGAACGGCGACCCACCGGCGGTCCGACGTGCCGGCGAGGCGGCGGTGTTGCGACGGTGATGGTTGGTGGTCGCCAGCAGCGGCGACAACAAAAGAAAGGGTAGCTGCAGCAAGCCAGCGTCGGCCATAGAAGAAGAAGAAGAAGAAGAAGAAGCTGAGGAGGGAAGCTGAACGTGCAGGGAGCTGCGCACGCGGAAGAGAGAGAGAGAGAGAGAGAGAGAGAGAGAGAGAGAGAGAGAAAGAAAGAGAGACCCACGTGGGGGTGTCAGGCAAGTGGGGAAGAAGAAAGAGATAAGGGAGAAGACTAGTCAAACAAGTGGGGGAAAAGAGAGAGGATAAGGGCAAGTGGGTGTGCTGTCGACAAAGAGAGGAAGTGCATGGGAGAGAGAGAGAAAACGTGCGGAGAGGGGGGAGGAAAAAGGAAAAGGAAAAAGAAAAAGAAAAGAGAACAACACAATTATCTAAACAAGCAACTAGAAGGGGTATTTTGGTCTTTTTACCCCTGAAGCACAAATTCCAAATATTTGGCTCCAAAACTCGGCCCGTTGAATCCTTTTCCAATAATTCGGACTTATCGAAATTTGGGATGTTACAAAATGTGTGATCGAATGCCGGTTGAATTGAATTTTGGAATTGTCGAGTGATACCGCATGATATATTGCATGGGTTATTTGCAATGGCATGTCGCATGAGCGATGTCCCATTCACGACCAAGCAAAAGCAAAGACAAGAATGAACTGTTTGATAATGTGTTGCACGATCACATTAAGAGAGGGAACCCGGCGTTGCTGGAAGACAGCCAATCCTTATGGGGTTGTGCTGTGGCCATTTGATCGTCCTGACTTTTGTCAATTGCCTGATGGGGGACATGTTGCGGGACTGCGGTAGTGGGCGGGTCCTATGTTTCTGTCAGTTGCGGGACTACGGTAGTGGGCGGGTTTTGTGCTCATTCGGGAATGCTGTCAGAGGGAAGGGATGACCCCTGATGTCGCCGTGCCTCGAGGTAAAGAAGACGAAGCTGGCTTGGCCAAGAACCGCCAACCATAAGGTTGTGCCGTGACCCAGGGGGGAGGGGTCGTAATAATCAGAGTATATGTGTGGATATGAGACATGAGAAAGTTGTGTGAGATGCTCTGATTATTCGCATGCTCTTAATATCATGTTGATTGCATGATTTATGGTACGTACGTATGAGTTGATAGTTGTGTAGGGTGTGGCAATGGCTAGGTGAGATCGCTTATGACGCGATTCGCATGTGATTGATGAACTGTTTCATCTAACGGCCATGTGCCTTGCTTGCATTGTATGAGATTTGACGTGCAGGGTATGGTAGACCAGGTAAGGTTGCATGCGAATCGAATGTTGACTGTTGGTTTGCCTTGTCTATTGTTTGGTCTGCTGTTTGCTGGTTGTGGATTGTTGGGTTGAGTGAGGGGTGGTTCTAGAGAGATACCCTGGGTTGAGTTGGCGTACTAACCGGGGCTTAGGGGGAGAACTTACTGAGATTTTATCTCAACCCGTCGTGGTTAACAATTTTCAGGACCCTAGAATGGCGTACCCACAATGGAAGATCCTGTCCTGCTCCTCCAATGATCGACCCGACGAGGCGAGTCCGATGGGGTCCAGTGGCCGTAGTGTTGAACCCGAGGGTTCTTCTTGTTTAATTGGATTAGCCTAGTTTCTTTTTTTATTTGGCTTAGAGGATGGATCGGCCTTTTTTGTCGGGCTTGTAAATCGAAAAACGATCCTCCGTTGGTTAATCCATTAAAGATGTATAAATGAGTAATTGCTGTTGTTCTTGCTGTTCATCCCTCTATTCCTGTTTGATTGTTTATTTGTTTGGGGATGGTTCGTCTTCCGCTTGCGCTTAACGAAAGATAAAATGAATGGTCATCAATGGGTCCTTGGACATCGCTTTCAATCGACCAAGAGAAGGGGTTGCCGCGAGCTCGAGAGTCGGGGCGTGACAATTTTCAATCCGATTTCGGGTATCGAATTTGCAAGGACTTCACGAACAATTCTATAGTTGTTGCCTCATTAATCCTCAAGTATTGGTAAGGCCGGAAAAGTTAGAAAAAAGGATAACAGGCCGAGGAAATTAGGCCACAAGAAGTGAGCCCGGGAATGGCCCATGATACAAGTGAAATACTCATTTTTCCCTTGTTTCTAGAAGACTTCATTTGTGTGGTCCAAAATGTTTGTAGATTGCTTGGTTGCTATTGAAACTTAAAAGACAAGTCTAACTCCAACTTGTCTACTAAGTTTTCCCTTTCTTTCTCCTCTCTCTCTCTTCCTTGGTTGCCATCCCTCTCTGTTCAGCCCACTCTCTCTATTTTTCTCTCTTTTCCCCTCATTTCCTCCATTTTCGCATTGTTGCTACTACTACTATTTGCTACTATTGCTACTGCTGCAGTTTGCTGTCTGCTATTTCTACTGTTGCTATTTGCTGTTTTTTACTGCTGCTAGTCGGAGCTGCTGCCATTCACCAAAGATATTGGCCGTTGACTAAAGCTCAGCTAGTCGCTACCTAGTTGTCGTCCAACATTGCTAGTCACTGTCCTTCCTTTGTTTGGCACAAATTAGGGTCCGTTTGGTAACATATCTACTCCTGGGAATAATTTTTTTTGAGAAATAGTTCTTTTCTATTTCTACTCACTTGAATAATTTCTGAGTAAAATAAGGTGTTTGGAAATTACCAAAATTTCTTATTCTCGGAATAGAAAAATAATAGAAATATGTTTGGTACTGACAAATTTTTTTTATTTCATTCTTCTCCGATAGTGACGGAGATCGATGGGTGGCACCATAAGCTAGCCGAATGTTGGTTGGCGTCGTCGGTTGCGGAGTCGCCGGCGGTCCTCACCCATCGGCCACTCGCCGCCGGTCGTTGCCCATCGGTCGCTCGTCGTCGGTCGTTGCCGGTCGCTGCCGCCCACCGCCCGCCGCCCGCCAGTCGCATGGTCGCCGGTTGTTGCACGCTACCACCGCCGGTCGCCGCCCGCCACCGGCCACCGCCGCCACCGGTCGCGCGTCGCCGCCGCCATCGATTGCCGGTCGCGCGGTTGCCGCCCGCCCAGTCGCCCTCCGGTCACGCCAGTCGCTACCCGCCGGGCAAAAGGCGGTGGCAAGAGGCTGGTGATTGGCGGTCGGCCGGTGGCGAGCGGGTGGGAGTGGCTGGCGATTGGCGACTGGTAGCAACGGCTGGCGGGCGGCGATGGCAGCGATCGGTGGGCAACGATCAGTGGCGGCGGCGGCAGGCGGTTGGTGGTGATGGGCAGGTGGCGGTGTGCTATAGGTGGTGAGTAGTCTCCAAGAAATAGTTTCTAGAAATTGTTCCCAGGAATAAGAAGTTACTTTTTTCTATTTCTCATTTCTACTCCAAATCTATTTTCAAGAACAACATTCTATTTCCGGGAATAGAAAAATCAGTTGGCGTTACCAAACGCATTTATGTTCTTTTTCTATTCCATTGAACAAAAGAACAGAAAAATAGAGAAATAGAAATATTAACAAACAGAGCCTTAGCTTTATCGGAAGCTGTTTTGCCAGGTTTTGGCCGTCGGTTGTTGTTCGTTGTCATCCTCGAGCTAGCTGCTTGTTGTCCTCGCCACTACCGTCATTCCGGTGTTGTCGGATTCGATTAAACTGTGAGTTAATTTCTTAATCCTTGATTATGATATTAAACTCAATTATGAGTGATTAGTTTAGGACTAATCTTGCTTTGTGCTAATAATGATTGGTGATTAGTATTAAATTGTTTGTTTAATCCTGTTTAATTTTCGATTAGGGTGATTGGTTAAAATTAACTATAGTTAAATTAATTTACTGTAGTTGAATAAAGTAACCTTGGTAAGATTAATTTATTGCGGTTAAATAAAGTAACCTCAATTAGGTTAATTAACCATAGTTGGATAAAGTAACCCCAGTTAGATAAAGTAACCATGGTTAATAAACTTCAGTTAGATAAAGTAATCATGGTTAGTATATGGTTAAGTTAATTAACTATGGTTAGTTAATTAACCATGATTTGTATGTGGTTAGGCTTAGTTAACCATGGTTAGTAATAAATAATTATTATTAATTATTTTTAGAATTAATTAATTAATATTTTTGGGTAATAATTAATTATTTTCGAATATTAATTAATTATTATTGAGCGATGTCTGGTAGATTATTCTAAGGCATTATGAGTAAGTAATTCTTTGAGAATGAGTTATTTACAAGTCACTATTTACAATGTCGAAATAATAAGTGAGTATTATGTGTGTTTTCACTTGGATTGTGTGCTAAATATCTGAATTTTCCTTGATGATTGAGGGTCGATTATTGTTAAAAGTGGTTTCCTGCAATTAAATGAACTATGTTTATTGCATAAGACATAAAATATGTGTACTTGTTCATTTGTGAGCTAGAATAGGAAAATCTGAAAAAATGTAAGTTCGAAAAGTTGATTATTAAGTATGTTCGTGTGATCACATGTGGAATGTTGTTGCATCGTGTGCTTGAAGTCTGCAATGAATTGTTTTACCATTCATCTAGGATGTATTTGGGTTTTACCATTACCGACCATACTTGTAAATTTTCAAAGAAATGTCGGACTAATTCGATGGGCGGGTTACTAAGTCCCATATAATGTCTTTACTTACCACATTTGAAAAATGCAAAAGAAGTGATTAACTTACAAAGTTATTGAAATGTTTAAGCAAATTCGTCATGGGTTGGTATTTTACTAATCACACCCATAAAATTCAAAAGAAAAAGATGATTTGCTAGCTGCTCTCATGGCATATGTTAGAGTACGTGTGCATCTTATCTATCATTTTTTTATATCAAGTCTAGAAAAATCATTTTACGGGATCTAACACTGCGCATTTGAAATGATCTTGAATAAGGCAAAGATCGATATAGGGACTATCAGAGCACTCTGAATAAGTAGAGCAAGGAATTTCGATTAGAGGGACGAGATCCAGGGGCAGAGCCTAATAACTGTTTGGAGGGATCTACCAGGGATTGGTGTCGCCTGTGCTCGCATGTCCAGTCTCTTGAGTTCCACGTATTCTTTAAAAGTTTCTATAAGATGCAGATTAACTATTTTTCTTTCCTTCGTCACATTAGAGTAAATTGTTATTGTGATAATGAGACGGAAACTAACAAATCTTGCAATTTAAATTTATGAGAAAAGAAGAAATTACCAGAAAATCAATGAGAAATGATAAACAATACTGGAAATTCATGTTATTCGGTTTGAACGTCGGTATCTACTCTACGAGAGGAGCCTGCCGTCAAGAAATCCACTATGAATCTAGAGAATACAAAGCTGATGATCACTCAATTGTTCAAATGTTTCCTGACTCTATAATATACCCTAAGCAAAACTCACAAAAGTTATTTCACAATCTCTCATAGAGAACTCACTTAGAAAAACTTAGAGAAAATCCTAGTCTCTTGTTAATTACTGTGGGTTATATAGGGCTAGAATAATTGAGCAATTTAGTGAAAGGAAACTCTGTACTCTCTAGATTCATAGTAGATTTCTTAGTGACCGGCTCTTCTCATAAAGTACCAACACTCATATTGAATTACATAAATTTCTAATGCTCTTTATCATGTTAGTTAATTTCTCTTGTGATTTCATATTTTTGCATATGACTTAAATTGCAAAGTCTATTAGTTCAATGTCATTCTCATGACAATTTGCATCAAAGTCAATTGTTGATTGGTGGTGCACTTTTAAGGTGTATTAGTGTTTAGTAAATATTTCAAAGAATGAATCTCGTCACCAACATGGTTTTTGGGCAAGCTTTATGGTTCGCTCCGACAAAAGAGACTTGGGTTGAAGGTGGATGTTGTGGTGTAGCAACTCAATCATGATAACAACCTTCACGATTTGGCTTGGAAAAATGACCAAGGATGAAGGTGGGTGTTATTATTATTGCGGTCCTCATAGGCAATAAAGTGAAGATTCAAGTTGAGACATATTGATGTAGAAGGATACTTGAATGAAGGGGGAATAGACTTAAAACTACATTCACATGTTAGGGAAAGATTATTGAATTGCACCGTGAGTTGTGCTAGAAGGTCTTACATAGGATATTTGGTGCAGCGTAGAGTAGTTAATAAACCATAGTTAATCAAAAATATGAATCAAACTGAATATATTAACGGGCTTGAACTTCACAAGATTACTAGCCACTTGATTAGGCTTGTATGACTCTAGCTTTTATTTATACATCTCTACTATCACATGCCTTTGTTTGGATTAATTATATTTTAATTTACTAAAATATATATATTTTCTTTTATAGAATGTTAACAAAAGAAAAATATATATTTTAGGAAATTAAATAAGTGAAAATATACATCGCCACTATGACATCGACAGCTACCAGAAGTTTTACGCAAAAACTGCGGGAGACTGGGTTGATGAGCAAACAGAAAAGAGCTAAATAAGTGAAATGTGCTTAATCCTTTTTATAATTATAAAGAGTGGACTGAAGTTTATTGACTTCTGTCATTTTATTAGTGTACTACAACTTTAACAATAGAGAACCAATAGGATTTCTTGAAAAATAAGTGCAGTTGCCATGGATAATACACCATTTTGCTATTATTATTGAAAAATCTTACATTGTTTGACAATAAGATTTATATGTTCTTTATATATATATATATAGTCTCTTTCCACTTATTAATTTAACTTTTGATTGGACTTTCTAACATGGCATCATAAACAGATTCTACCTCTTTCGCAAATGCTCTACCTCAATTAGTCAAATTTTTTACAAGTCACTCCTCATCCGATTTGCACATGCAAGGAGGTGTTGAATTATCGTACATCGCTCCTTTTACATATGTTGTCTCTCTTCATTTATTGGCTTAAGTTTTATAGTGAAGATGTGTTCAACTAGATATATTGATGGATTCGAACTTAAGCTCCACTTACCTACATCTCTCTAAATGAATGTATTGGAATTTTGTTGCACTCTTCCAACGAACGGTGATTTATCAATCAACCTTGAACTTGAGCATCTCCTTGCCAATCTCTTCATGGAGGAAGGTGTTAGCTTTCAACTACGCTCTTCCAACAAATAGTGGGTCATCAATCAACCATACCATTGGGTTTGATAGTATTTGTTCCAAGAGTGCAACAGAAATTTAATACCCTCAATTGTGACAACTTCAAGAATTTGTCGTCTCAAACGTCGTCAAATGCCACAAAACATCAACGGATGAACTTTCTTTTCGTGCATTACTCCCGTTTATTTGGTGTCTCTACACTAACAGTTAAAATCCTCCTAATTGAGAGATTCTGTAAAAATAATGCATAGGATAAAGAGATTAAATAAAAAAATGAAGGGTAAAACAAAAACAAGATAGGCTGGTTCCTGGGTTGACCAAATCGGTTCTGGATTCCATATTCTGGGAACTGATTTTGACAATGCAGGTTTAGATTGGTGTTTCTTCACCGCAAGCTTTTTGCCACAAGTGCGCCCTTTTATAGTAAAGTGCATGAAAATAATAATAAATTATTTGTCTGTGTATGCAATTGTTCAGTCTTCGCAAAAAAATGATCCAAGCATGTTCCAATAATTCAAAATTAACGAGAATCAATGAGATTCAAACGATAGATATCGGATTCATTTCCTTCTATATCTTCGGATTGAAGTGAAGCATATAGAGGAAAGACATATTGCTTTCAAAATAGATTATGCAAGCTCGTGAACACACTTGTCGAATGTTGATCAAAACAATCCAAGCCCTAACAAAGAAGAAAAGGTGGATCCAACTGTTTTCAAAAGTTTGGGTATGCGTGTTTTATAGAAAATGAATTATTTGGAAAATATTTTCCTAAAAATGATTGAATGTATTGCTTATAAAAATAAATGAGAGAAAACTATTTTTGTCATTCATGAAAATACTTAGACATAAGTTGTTGTGGATAATGAAAATGTGTTTTATTTACTAATTATTTTAAACTATATAAGTGATTTTTTAAGAAAATGGCCCAAACCAAGTAGAGCCTTATTTGAGATTTTTAGATACTTAACATGTACTATGTTGAATATTTTTTCAAAGTCGGGTTGGTTAGTCACTACACGAGGACTTCAACAGTCAGTCATTTAAAGGCCGCTAAAGAATTCTCTGCTACATCAAACTTACATTGAATTTCGAACTGTAGTACCCCACTTCCAGTAGTTTCAAATTGGAAGATTATTTATAGGTACAATGGTTGGGCCGAAGGTTTGAATTACAGAAAGAAGCACTACCTTCTGTGATAGAGCTAAGTTACATTTTCGGTGGGCGGAATAAAGTGAGGAGATTTTATATATCATAAAGGTGATTATGTAATTGTTTAGTTCCCTATAAGACATGGAATAATTGAATACGGAATCAAAACAAATTACAGTATGTCAATACAATTTTATTCAAGCAGCAATTATGAATTTGAAGATTGATAGTGACGAGTTTTTATGTGTCAGCGATAGTGCATGGGTGTTTCTTTCTTCCTGATATAAATTATCCTATCTCAAGATAATAAGAAAGCACAAAATTATCTTTCATTGAACTAAATGAGATGTATTAATGTAATTTGCTCAAAGTTTAACAAAAGAAGTAATCAGAAAGTTTAGACACTAAATAATCTTGTACCTGTGATTCTTGATGCATTTTAGTTTTGAGACTTGCCCTTTGTAAGTTGAGCAGTTGGGTCACTTGGTTGCTTTTGAAAATTTTAATGTACATAGACAAACAACTAAAGAAAAGAAGGGTCAATGGGGTCAATCGACTCCACTGAGTTGGCTATGGTACTGCCCCTGATTACCTTATCAACAGGTGAAACTGAATATCTAGCTGCCACATCATGTGTTTTTCATGCTCTTTGGTGATGGATTCGCTTGAGAGAACTATAATTCCAGAACAGATGGCCACAAAGATAAGTACAGACGACAGGTCTGCACTTGCTTCGGCCCAGAATCTCGTGTGGCATGTACGAATAAAGCACATTGACAGAAGGTTTCGTTTCCATCTTTTTTCATTTCCATGGGGATTGCATTGCCAAGAAAGAAGTACGACTTCAGTACGTAAAACTGGAATCATCAATTTGCATCAATCTTTGTGGAGCCACTCAAGTATGACATCTTTTACAAACTTTCATATGATGATACTTGGAATCACGGGAAGACAAGTTTAAGAGGGGCAATGTTGGAGGTCGAACTTGTTCTTTTAGTTGATAAGCTACGTCTTGTGTTGATTTAGTCGAATCATTGTTAGACAATGATGATACAGGGAAGATGTGTGTCTCCCTAAGGCTGAAGGAGGTCTTGGGTTAAGGACTCTAAAGGAGAGTAATAGAGCTGCTATGATGAAACATATTTGGATTCTGTTTACCGACAAGGAATCGCTATGGTGTAAATGGATCCATGCCACTTACTTAAAGCGCAAGTACTTCTGGACTATGTCTACACCGACAACGTGCTCTTGGGCTTGGAGGAAAATTCTAGCCTTACGTTCTGATATTCTTAGCTTGGTAAGCTGGCGGGTAGGCAATGGTCGCTCGGTGTCGCTCTGGTTTGATCCTTGGCATCCTCTAGGCCTGCTGAATGAGCTGTTCTCTAACTCCTCCATATACCGGTCCGGCCTTACTAGGGAAGCAAAGGTGGCGGACCTCTTCTCACCGGGGGCCACTTGTTCTTCAACATCTTGAAGCTGGTCACACCCGGTTCCACCTCTCCTCAATAGCCCGGATGTTTTCACGTGGAAGCCTCTCTCATCGGGTGAGTTCTCGACTGCCTCGGCTTGGGAATCTACCAGGTGTCGGGCTTTGCGAGTCCATTGGTCTTCTTTAGTGTGGCACAAATCTTTAGTTCCAAGGCATCAATTTCTACTTTGGTTGATTGCTAGGAACCGGTTACCTACCCAAACGTTCCTTCTTTCGATTGGGAGGCTTACTGGTGCTGTGTGTGCCTTTTGTAATTCTAGGCCAGATAATATTGATCACCTATTTTTTGACTGCCATATAACTCATGCTCTTGCTGTCTCGTGGGCGGGCAAGTGCAATTTGGCTTGGCCGGGAGGATCGTGGAGTAATACCATGGTTTGGGCCGGTAATAATCTTTTTGGTAAAGGCTTCCGAAGGAAATACCCGGGTTCTCCTTTCTTTGCTCTATGTTATATTATTTGGAAGTCTCGTAATGATATCTTATTTCGGAGTAAAGTGGTCTCCATTCCCTCAATGAAGTACTATATATTCAAGGCTGTCGGGGACAAGGTGTTGTCCGGGACCGTTGGTTCAAGACAATATGGTGAATAGACGTCTTGAGAGAGCTTGGGGTTTAAGTACCTCCATTTTTACTGGTTAAGATTAATGTAATATCCTCCTGGGTGTTTTGTTGATGTTTTGTGTTTGTAACTATTAGTTACCTTTGGATTGCGGTTCCTTTCCACTCAGTAGTCTAAGCTGAGTGCAAATTGGAGCCGTCATCCGTTAGTATGTACAGGTTATGGTTGGCATTTATACAAGTTTACCTTACCAAAAAAAAAAAAAAAAAAAAAAAAAATGATGATACAGGGAGTTTTATTTTGTAATTGATGATACTCAAAAAGATGTAGCATATGATTGTTTACCCAAAAGAAATGTAACCTTTGATATTGATATCTATGAATGGGGATGATGAATATAATTCGTAGGAGGGCAAGAAAAAATAAAGAGAATGTTCTTCCACTAGAATTAATAAGAGACTAACACTCCGACTCAACTAGCATGTTCCTTTCATGAATGTATAACTTGCTTAGCGGAAAAAGAAAAACTAATCAAACTCCATAACATATATAAGCCATCTTCTTCGGCCTAAAACCAACATACTTAGGACCAGCTTGATACCTAGCAGCGAGGATATATTATACTAATTTACTAGGTTTTGCACAACGGTGCAGATAAAGTTCGCTAAATAACAAGAGCAGGCAGATCTCAAAGTCAAAAAATGTTGAGAATCATTTTTCAAAATTTCAATACCGATAAAGACAACTCTATTCCCAAGAATGGAGTTTATTTATCTACACGGTTGCTCATATAGAAGATAACGGAAGATCTATCTTCTGGTATATATCAAAAGACAAGGAAATATCAACTAGTTTTGCTTCCTTGGTGTCAATCCAATGACACCAATACGTATAATAATGCACATTATTGGAAAAAAAAGATGAACAAATGCATGGTAGTTTTTGCATAATCTAGGTCAAACAATAATCCTAAAACGTGGATCCACATTATTCATATGATATACAAGCATTGCTGTCTATAGCACCATAGTTTCCATGTCTTATTATGATTGAGAAATAAAACCTCACAGAAGTGTAGGTTTATACCCAACACTACATGTTATAGCCAAAACCGTAATCTTGGGATATGCCCTCACATAGGAATGCTGAAGTTGAATCCCAAGAATAAGAGGATGCCGATTGCGCATTGTACTCATCATCACACCACAAAGCCTGCAATGTGTCTCTTGAAGTACTATTCATGTCCTTGAAACAATCAAATTCATCTACCTGATTCTGCTGGAACATAGATCCATCAGATTTGTTGTAGTTGAGAGAATCATCCAGCTCAGTGTGGATTATGGGATTTGGGAGAAACTGTATCATATTTGGTTGATCAATCAAATTAACTCCGATGTTGGGAAATGAGACGTGGCGGTCTGAAGATGAAACACAGTTAGTCATGGAATTTACCAACTCATTGAAATCAGCAAAATCACTAGGAGCTGAATGAGAGGCAGCAGGTGAGGACTCATGTGTCTTGGCCTTTTGGTCATTTTTGGGCGATGAACTACTAGAGAGGGAAGGTTGCATCAGCAGATGAGGACTTTCATTCAAGATCTGAAGGCTTTGGGTCATCTTTTCATGCAATAGAGGAGGTACTTTGGGCCAAAGTGCCGGATTATTGTAGAAAGAGAAAGGGTTTTGAAGGTTCTGAAGCTGCATGTGAAGCTGAAGCCTTTCTAGGGCAGAATTGCTCAAGGTCTGTGAACTTTTAGCATCATTGGAACTGTTTGCATCTTTCGTGGAAGATGAACAGTTAAGCAAAGACTGCCTTCGCCTACCCAGAAGCTTTTTCTTCAACTTGGTGTTCCAGTAGTTCTTGATGTCGTTATCAGTTCTTCCAGGTAATTGTGCTGCAATTATGGACCACCTGAAATGTTGAAACAATTTTCAGCTGAACAGAACAATCATCTCCGAAGATGGAAAAAAAGAAAAAAATAAATAGGAATATTGTTTTTCCCCCAAAACCTAGAGGTAAAAGAATCCTGAAATATATAAATTGAACTGCTGATGATAGTTGGCGATAGCCTCATGGATGAGCAAAGGGGACAGAGGTGAGGGCTAAAAACAAAAATGATCCTCAGCGTTTAGAATCCCAAACAACAAGATCAGCAATCGCACTGAGAAATCAATAAGAAACTTTGATCCAGAAAACCAAAAGCAAAGCATCTCATTTCAACAACTCCAAATTAAAGTGACATCATTGGAGAAGTAAAATAGGACAACCAGTTGAAGACTGAGAGAAAGGGTTAAGGCTCAAAACTCCAAAAAGCACATGCAAGCAAAAGAGAGAGAGAGAGAGAGAGAGAGAGAGAGAGAGACCTGCTTCCAATACTGATGTAAAGGCTGCAGATTAGGTTGTCTTCTTCCTCAGAGAACCCACCATGCCTGATGTTGGGTCTCAAGTAATTCAACCATCTCAATCTGCAACTCTTCCCACATCTGTTAAGGCCTACATGAAAAAGATCTTGCACTTAGCTTGTTGCTTCCATAAGACCTTATGCCCTAGCAAATTAAACTGATCAACTTTTAACATTTTACCAATTTTCTGAGGAAGAGCAATCCAGTTTCCTCCTGTGCCATACTTCTCAATGTAATCCTTGAGCTTTGCATCCTCTTCAGCAGACCACGGTCCCCTCTTCACGTTGGCCTTGTCGCAACACGGAGCTCGACCCATATCCGCCCAGAGATTTCTTCCTCTCTTCTTGTTTGATCAATTCGTTCTTGGAGACAAGGATGACTTTTTGATGAAGATCAATACAGATTAAAAACTTCTTTGGATTGTTATGAGAAAGTGGACGAGATATAACAAGATATATAAGGAGGAAGAGCGGTTGAATGGGATGTTCTTGAGGACAAAAAGTCTTCTACGTACCCTCTCACTTTCCCTCACTGTTCACCGCTGTTTCTCTTCTAGGGTTTGTTCTACCCTCTCTCTCTCTCTCTACCTTTTTTGGAGTGGTTTTGAACGTTCCCATCATCTTTATTTAATTCAATTATGCTGTGTGATTGAGCTGCAGGCAAATAGAGACAAAAAGCAAATCACAGATTTCTTCATTGGGGGGATTATTTTATTGCCCAACTTTATATATTGGTCAATCAAGTTTTATGTAATGCCAAATGCACCGGTACTTCATGCTAAGAACCCTCCAATATGCTTTTGGTTTGTCGTCATCGTCCTTTGAAATGTTCCGTTACCAAAAGTGCTGTACAGAATTTAAATAAAAAAAAAAACAGAGATTAATAACATTAGTATATAAAATTTAACCGTTTATATATCTATTTACACTTTATTGGATCACATGGTAATTATTATTATAAACCGAACTAATACGACCCGGTATTAATCTCATTAGTTAATTGATTTTCGGCAAAAAATTTCAACGAGAGATTGCCGTGATTTTTGTGTCATTATCGTCATCTTCTGGACACAAACATCAGCCTGTCATTCTTACATTCAAACTGAAACCCTAGGTTTTGCATTCGGAGCACGTTAACTATTCTAAACCCTGCCAAGTCACAAAATCCTGATTACGTAAGGTCTGGAGGAAATTTTTTTCCTCCAGAACGCGTTTAGTTGAATTTTTCTTGTTATTGTATCCTTAATCAGATTTATGCTAATTGGCGGTTTGGAAAATAGGAAGATTTCACATTGGGAAAAGAAACTGTATATGTTCTTAGTAAGTGCGATGAAACTTCCTGAGGCATTAATAAGTTGAATAAGCCGCCATTAACATCTTCAGCTATCTTGGCTTTCATTACGTGCAATAATCTACTTTGGTCTACGTATTGATTTTATACTTTGTTATGAGTATGTCGTACTCTGCACACCACACTAATTATATAATATAGAAAATACGGACTTCTGATTCAACTAATCTCACTATACTAATGCATACAAATTGTATCATTCATGTATTTTGGTTGATATCGGAATTTGGATTCGACATTGAGTTAGAATCATAGCCAAAGTGGCATCTGGTCAATACAAAATTCCCTGTGATATTGATAATATCGTAAGAATAAAGGATTCTTCTAATTTTACAATGTCTCTTGAGTCTTGATGCATTGTTCTTTTGCTATAAGGAAGGTGTACGATCTCTCCAGTCAAAAGTATATTATAGAGAAAGAGAATTAACACAATTTAAATCTATTTGCCAAATCACAGATGCAATAAAAAAGAGAAACTCACTAAAGAAATAAAAAAATCAAATAAAAATGTTGGGTACTATGTTGGCTAATAATTTTATAAAAGTATAAACAAGTTTTTAATTGACTTATTAACTAATTAATTAAAAAAAGTATCAAATTGCTTTTTGAAAAATCACGAAAAAAATCAAAATGAAAAACTCACCAAAGAAAGATCAAAATAGAAATAGAATATTGGGTACCCTGTTGGCTAATAAATTTATAATTTTCAAACAATCTATGAGAAAACGTTAAATAAAGTTACTTATTAAAATCGACAAATCATTAAGTAGCATGTCATACGAGGAAAGCACATGATAGTGCAAAGGATGCAAAGGAGATGCTAAACTCAACATACATTCGTATTGAAGTCTACTCAGTAAACTAAAGCGGCAGCATTCATGAAGCGGCAAAAGTCTTCTTATTTCCTTCCCTTCTCTAGAGTACACCTAGCTTCTATATTAAAGAGCATTTGCAAGTTGCGATAATGCTTCAACATTCTAATTTAAGTGTGAAGACTTGCATTTTAGAGATTGGAGTCAAGGCATACCTTTCCAATGCGTTCTTCTTACCGAAACTAACAAGGCAAATATGCATAATATTAGGGTTTTTTCCCATTTCAAGGGTAAGCTTAAACTGTCGATATCAATGAATGTTAGCTCAACTCACATGCACCGTTAAATTATATAGATCCCAAGTGGAGCTCATCTCATCATCCGGCTCACATGCACTGAATTCATTTAAAATTTCACCTATTTCTGGGGAGGCATCTTCCTGGTCCATTGTCGGAGAAGTTGTTTAGCAGTCCTTATATCGTTACGATGCTGGGTTAAGATTTACAAGCCAAATTGCGTGTGATTGGACATGACTAAATGAACACAACATTGTGGAAATTCAAGCTGCTGCTTTTGAGATTATAGTTCCCAACTAATTAAGTGAAGTTTTTCGGACTGAAAATCGTAAAGGGACGTTAGTAACAGTAGTGCTAACTTGTAGTGCACGAGAAAGAGCAGCAATGGCAAATTGGACTAACTTAGCTCGTCCAAGCTAAAGCACACTCTATTTATCTTCCGGTTGGCCAGTGAAAATTGGTAGGTCGTCTCTAGTTATAGGAAATTGTACTTTCCGACGTGGACGCGATTAGAGTTACATGTGATTTCCTTTAAATACCTAATCCATCAATTAAAGGTTGATTAAATGGATTTTTCTCCGATTTAAGAATATGAAAAAGCATGGCGCAGAAAGATTACCAAGCAGTAATCAAACGTTGGAATGAATATTAAGAATTAATTCTTCATTGCGACATTCAGGAGAGACCAAGGATTATTGGTTTCTTAATTGCCGTACAGGCTCACTAAGATCCTATCTTTAAGTAAGATCACTATGTGACCTGAAAGATCGGATCATAAAATCTCCAACAATTGAAAAGTGCTAAAAAAATAATCACTCAGATTATTTTAAGTCAGAAGAACAAATTAAACAAGTCCTTATTGGTACTATAAATCGGTCTGGCATGGAAAAACTTCACTACCACTGGTTTAAATTACACCATACTTCCATAATGTCATGTTCATATCAAACAGGTAAAAAAGATAACACCACATTAAATAAAGAAAATTCGCTAGTATGACATCAAAAGCCCACACACAAAAAAATTAAAAAAAAGAAAATCTAGAATAAATTAGCAGTTGTCATCTCGACATCTTGATTGAGATTGTAACCGGTCTCATCGACCTTCCTCATCAAATTAATTATCACTCACAAAAGTCATCATTAGCAGTACATACAAATTTGCTGCCTAAGTGCTATTTGGAGTTTTGGGTTAAATATTCCAGGCTCGGCTTTACTAATTTTGGACCAAAATTAACTTATTATGAGCTAATTTTGTGAACTAACGTGCAGGAATATAATCTACGATCTTGACAAGCAATCCTACCACGATTTTACCTCTAATCCGATTTTTGTACAATTGGCATCGTTTAGTAGATTTAGGATTGCAAATCGTCCATCGTACATTATAAATCATGATTCTCACGACCATCTACTAGAAGCCGGTCCAAAGTGCTTTCTAGCAATAATAATACATATAACTGTTTCACCTAAAGTTTTTCTGCGATTGTTTCGTAATCCATGAACAAAAATATCAAAATGCGTAAGGAATTTTGAAAAAGTTCGAGACATCAGTTGTTTAATTTACATTAGGGATGTTGCTAACAACCTACCTTCATGACAAAAATCACCACCGATTTAGCTTGCGTCATAAGTTTGTATATACATAGATAATTGTTTAACAACGAATTAGCACACGACTAGCGAGCAAAATTTTGGCACAAATACAATTACGATGTCACGTCAAGAAATTAACAATACACGCACCATAGGTAATGGTTAAATTAAGCGTGAATTTATATAATTTTAGCAATTTTTGGCGAAAATAACTGAAAGACTACTTTGTAATTTCTAGTAAAGGTTTAAGATTAAATTGACAAAATTAGAAGGCTTATTATTGAATTGGTATCCGTATTATAAGTTTACGAGTGATTGGGTAATTTTCCCACTAACTTTGTGTAGAGTTCAAGTTGTAAGTTGAAGAAGGTAAAGGTGAGAGTAGTACTTCAACGCTACCCTCCCTCGTGTGTGATCACCATATCTTCAACCTATCAATTTCAACGTATTATGATAAACTTTGTACGAGTAGCTTTTTTTTTTGCTACATTTGCATTGTGAATAATGATTTTGTGTCAAGAAGTTATATTTAATATTAGGGTGTATTTATTTCACGAAAAATAAATAATCTAGAAAATATTATTTTTAAAATGATCGATTGTATTATTTACAAAAATGAAAAAAAGAAAAATATTACACATCGTTCACAAAGATAATTAATATTAAATTGCTGTCGATAATGAAAATTTTTTCATTAACTAATTATTCAAAGTGATTAAAAAAATAATTTTTTTAATTGTTTATTCTTCACAGAATATACAGAGCTTTACTTCGACTTAAGAACTCACTATGACTGAAATACGGGGAGCGGCTGACTAGGGAGCTGGCTATTTGATTAGGGGCCTCCGTGGTCCCTATAGGTGCCTGCATTGACTCTAGAGAACCATCGTAGGATTTATGTAAATTGTTTCGTAACAAACACGGAAAAACTAATGAAGAAAAGGCTCGTCATATCGACCCAAAAGCGGACGAACATCGTCACTGTACCAATGCATGCTGTGACCATTCGGAAAATGTTTTTGCCAATTTCAACGTCGTAAATTGCTTGCTTTGATGCTAAGCAGCCTTCGAAAGGTTTTATTTCCAAATGGTCTCAGTTTGCTGTCGTAAGCGCACACCTATTGGATAATAATAAACTACTCAAATCCTTGCATGAAAGACAGAATAGCTGAGCCTAGGACGCTCGAAAAAAGTGTCTCCCCTACCCCTTGCGCACGACAAAGGTCAATGCCGCCCTAACAAACCCATCAGATTCAATAACCCGCGGAATTGACTTGGTTCTTATCCCCAACTTCCATGCATATGATAATGAGATCATGGCCATGCATGAGAGGACCCGCACACGGTGACGGACAGACACAAGGATGCGGATGCGTAATAAAAGTCCGATACCTTTGTCTGGAAAAGGTCAACAAAAGAGTTTAATTCACTTAAAAATTTAAGCTAATGACTTATAAACCGATTATAGTATATCTAGATGAGAGATTTCTTTTACTCAACACCCTAACATGTACGCCTTAACAAATTCATCCCTCACATGTAAGCCTCCTGTGTTATGCCAGCTCCTTGTTAATCTAGGTGCTGTTTTGCACCAACATTATTCTAATTAGAAAATTCCACCTTGGTCCGGGCAAGTTGGGCAAATGTTGAGAACAAATCCAACCTTCAGACTCCACCTTAATCGCCTCAACCAGCCAAGCTTGGCAGGAAGTGAGGGGATACCATCCACCACCTGATTAGGAAGTTACACATGAGATTTTCCTTCCTTGAGATAATCACCAGACACGATATAGATTGGGAGTGGGTTACCATCGCCCATCGGCTCTATTATTACTTATTGGTCAACATAGCACAAGCCGGATACCTTCACTTGAAGAGGTCTCTACAAGAGAGTCTAAATTCGAATCTATCAACATATCTAATTAAACTCACATTCACTCAAAAGTTTAAGCTAGTGAGTTATCAACCAATTATGATATATTAATTGTTTCGTATTACATCTCCATGTGGGATTTCTTTCGCCTAACACTCTCACACGTGCACTTTAATGCATAGAAACTTAGATTGAGCGAGCAAGAGAAAAGAAGTTTTGCAAAACCCTAGCTTAGTGAGGAAAGGTGAAAATTCGCATGAAATTTCCGTAGATTAGGGCATTTAAATTTGCTAACAAAATGAACCAAGCATCGGGAGTTAGAGCACGCAACGGCCGTTGCCAGCACCTAATCCGTCATTAACTGTGCAGTCGAAATAATTGTGTATTGAATACATTACACATCAAAAATCTAATTCGAGTTAGAATGTAGCGTTAAAATTTCTTCCAAGCCCATAGAAATTGTTAGAAATGCTTCGCTTCCTTCAAAATTATCAGCCATGCGTTGGCTAAGCTTGCTTTTTTCCATGCTTGAAGACTGAATTTTCGCGAGATGCGAGCAGTTGACTTGTCACAAAAAAGTCTCTCTCGTGTTTTAGGTTGCCAAGGACGACCAAAGAGAGAGTCGTCGTTGATGGCATCACGACGTTTGACCTCGGGATCTTGATTACCGTAACGGAGTTGGTCGTGGCGGATTTTGTTTTGGGCACTGATGGTTTTAATTAGTGGGAAAAATTATCAAATCTGTTAGTGCTCGAGCTCTACATTCACGTAGGTACAAGAGCGTAGCGACAGTGTAACAAGAACAATCTGAGAATAATGTCGATTGGGAGTTCGAGTCTTTTTTTTTCCTTTTGTGGTCAGAAACGGCAATATTTGATTCACCTAGCAAAGATGGTAGACCCGCTAAATGGGCGTCATTACATAAAAGCTCCCAAAGTGCTTGGGGAGGGGACAAAACCCAATTTAGAGTTAAGTAATTTCTCTTGTGAGCTTTAGCAACTTAGTCCGCTACATACTTGGCCTATCTAAGCTCCGTTTGTTTCGCGAAAAAATGTAGTGTTTTTGGAAAATATTTTCTAAGAAGTCATTTTTCAGGAAAATATAATTATTTTCCGGTATTTGTCTAAGACCTAACAATGAAGTGCTACTACTCGGTAAAGAAAATTTTTTCCTTCATTTTCCTTCGTACAGTCTTTTTAAATAATTTTTTTATTAATTTATTTTTTAAATCAATTTTTAACTGTTTTTAAAATCATTTTTGAAAATTTTTTTTCATCTTCTTCTCCCTTAGGCCGGACGCTGGGCACGGCGAGGGCTGGCGACTATCCGTAGGCAAGCTGGAGCCTCTCCTGATTAGGTGAGGCCGAGCTTGCCCAACATCGGTGAGCTTAGACCTTGCCAAACACGACGACCTAGGTAGGGCCCGAGTGTCACTCGAGGTCATTGGAGGTCGGCAAACCTTTGGCAACCTAGGGCAAGGCTCAAGCCCTGTCCAGCTCGTTGGATTTGGTGAGGCTCAAGCCCTGCCCAGGTTGCCGGACTTCGGCAAGGCTTGAGCTTGCTAGCATCAGGTGAGCTCGACCTCACCACAAGCGGCAAGGCTCAAGAGGATCGGCGAGTTGGAGCTTCACCGGCCTATGGCAAGGCTTCAACTCGCCTGTAGTCGGTCGCCGACTAGTGGCCACGATTTGTGGTTGGTGATCGGCCAAATGAAGAAATGAAAAAAGAGAAAAGGAAAAAAAAAGAAAAAGAAAAGATTAAAAAATAATTAAAATATCAATTTTTTAGAAAAAAGGAAAAAATAAAAATAAAAATCTAATTCGAGTTAGAATGTAGAGTTAAAATTTCTTCCAAGCGCATAGTAATTGTTAAAAATGCTTCGCTTCCTTCAGAATTATCAGCCGTGCGTTGGCTAAGCTTGTTTTTTTCCATGCTTGGAGACTGAGTTTTCGAGAGATGCGAGTAGTTGACTTGTCACAAAAAGTCTCTCTCGTGTTTTAGGTTGCAAAGGACGACCAAAGAGAGAGTCGTCGCTGATGGCATCACAACGTTTGACCTCGGGATCTTGATTACTGTAACGGAGTAGGTCGTGGTGGATTTTGTTTTGGGCACTGATGGTTTTATTTAGTGGGAAAAATTATCGAATCTGTAAGTGCTCGAGCTCTACATTCACGTAGGTACATGAGCGTAGCGACAGTGTAACAAGAACAATCTGAGAATAATGTCGATTGGGAGTTTGAGAGTCTACTTAGGAAGTCAACAATCAGGGACAAAGCCTCCACATCCATCGAACCATTTGGATTTTTGTACTCTCAGTAGAGCAGTTACTAGTAGTTGAGGGAGTCCTTAGGAAGAGTTGTTTCACGGGTAAAATCATTTTGATTGGTGCATAGAGGAAGGTGCTGGAGCATTCAAATACCGCTAGTATCTAGACGGAGGAACAATTTGATGCTCAACTTACTTCAATAGAAGTAGGTAAATTTTGCGAGTGGCACATGTGCTTCTCCTTTTCATTGAGTACATGGATTTGACCCATCATGCTCACGACATTCCTTTGGATCTCTTTGGAGCATATACGTAATTGTCTTCAATGATTATCATATGTGTGTGAAATGAGGAAATTGTCCCACCCGGTGAGAATTAGTTGGGTGCTTAAAGGATGCCCAAGCTTTTCCGTTGATATAAGTGGAAAAAAGATGTAGGTTAGTTCATTGTATACTGTCTTAGTGTGCATATAATGAGATCACACAATAAATATTTTATCAACTACATTCTTTCAAAGATCGGAATTTCAAGCACATACACCTGCATTCCCATTTATACACATAATAGAAGTTCATTAATCTACTAATGGATTCTGATTCGCATGACCATATATATTTCTGCACTCATGCATGATCCTCTCTATGCCAATGTCCATGCACACCAAATTTAATCATATAAATTCACACAACTCTTTCTCACACATACAAATAGAAGAGCATAAGCACACATGCTTATGGGCGTGAAAAGAAAAAGAAGATATGAAATTTTCATGAGATTAGTTTATAACATAACTATCACTTAATTGGCCATTATATCGCAACACACTGTCACAATTTATCTCAACAGAAGGCTTGGGCGGCAATGAAATCTTTGGCAAAGCTCTAAGGTTGAAATCCAATAAGTTGTAGACCTGAATCTAAAGTTTTGACTATTGGAAGATGGATGTCGTATTCATAGGTTCATAGCAATTGCACATCCATTTCACGTACATGGACTGGAGATAGGGCTTGAGGAAAGCCCAGTTCACATTTGATTAAAGTGTTTTCGGAATATTGGCATCCACTTTTTGTTTGGGTTTTCAAAGGCCCAAGGTATGGTGGGAATGTGATTCCAGCAAACTGATCAGACTCAGCTTTCTCCAAAATCAACAATTTAAAATTTATAATGATAATACAAATTCTTCTATTCTTTATGATATATTAAATACCCTATATATTTCAATACTTTCTTTTTTATGGAGCAGTCTTTATTAACACATTTTATGGCCAAAGCTCAAAAATTTGTAGTAATGAAAACTGGAGTAGAAGATAGTATACTAGTCAATTCACCAAAGATAACTGAAGGCCTGAAAAATTTTCGTCTATATATTTTACTAAAATATCTAGAATTTCGTGATATCAATTATCAATTCTTAGTAGAAAATCCTAATTTCTTTTTCATGAAAATATCAAGTAATTTTCTCATTTTTCACAACAAGGTAAGTGTATTGTATTATGACAAACTTTAAAATACTTGAAAACAAGCTCACTTGGGCAAGACCCTCACAGTGTGCCATGTGTCATGTTGGCAGTGTATAATCACCATCACTAACACACATTTATGTTTAAGGAAAAGACTCGAGACTCTTCCCACCTTTAACTCCATTTCCCTATTTCTCAAAATATAGCTTTTCATTCTAAGACAAAATCTTACTACAACGAAGATCAAATCGCCCCTCTTTAGAAATTCCTAGCCTCCAAGTGCTACCTTCCATCATGCACAAATCCCTCACCTGACTGTTGTATGCCACTGTTGACAATTGCGGCTTGGTCACAATAGTTTCTCGTGACCTTAATCTAAGGTCATGTATCTTGATGGATGACCTTAATCTATGATACCTTGATTGAAAATCATTAGATGCCATGGATGACCTTGGCCCATGATCTTCATTTGAGGTTGAGAGCTACTCAGGTCATTTATGACTTGAAGGAGGCTAACAGCGTCGGATCAAGGTCATTGTTGTTATTGAGCAACTTGGGTCAAGGCCATTAGAAAATAGAGTGAGAGAGGGATGACAAGCTTAGGGATGGCGTGCGTGATGGCTAGAGGCTTTTAGTAATAGTCAGTGGTGGTTGAGTTTAGGGTTTTGGTGCTTATGGTTTAGGATAATTTCTTTCTTTTGGAATGGGTTACGTGGGCATACAAGATTTAGGATTTGGCGAGAGAATTTACAGAAAGCAAATGTCTTTTTTTGTAAATAAGACCATAAATAAAGCCATGTAAAGGTATAAAGTGGGGTCAAGCTATATTATAGAAAGTGTGAAATTCCATATGTAAATTAGTGTTTGCAAATATAGAGAAGGGAAAGTAATAACAGAGAAAATGGTGGGAATGGCTCTTACGTTTTCCATTATAGACCTCAATTCATTTTTCCTCTTCTCCATTTCATTTTAATTTTTTCTTCATCCGATGTTGTTTTGTCTTTCCCCTTTCCTCTAACCTTTATCATTCTATCATGTCTCCCTCCTATATCATGAGATTCACTCACATAGTTACTTCTTTTTTCCTTTTTCGTTGCTTTTCAATTTTATCATCTTTACCACTTCATTTCTTTCTATTTGCAAAATTTACTTTTTCATTTTTCTTTCCTTGCATATTTTTTTACCATTTTCTTTTTTCTTTTTCTACTTTCTTTCGTGTATAATTCTCTTCTTTCATTTGTTGATTAAAATGTTATATCTATCGCGACCTATTCTTGGGTACATGTTGGACCAGCTAAGATTTAGTTAATGGATTACTAAACCTAAACTTAGCTCAGGCTTTCCTAAAGCCCATACCAATTTATGCCTTAAGGTTTAGTTCTTAACATGCAAATGATTTTTTCTTTTCATTTAGGAGTCGCCACTAATCCATTTTTTGTGGGTCATGTTGCTTTACTTCTATGAACCAAAAATTGTGGGAACAAGAACTTGATTACGCTAGATTTTTCTAACACCCTTTTGATACCTTTTGTGTTTTATTTTCGAAAATATTTGGCAGGTAGCTTGAACTATTTAATTACTCCATAACATGCGAGGTAACCATGTGGGTGCACAAACCACCGATTTAACACCCAATAAAGGCGTAATAAATTGTGGAACTTACCTCATAAAGTATCTACAATTCACATCAATAGCCCTAAATATGATATCCAATTAGCATGCAATCACTCAGTCTTTTAGGATTTTCTCTTACTCAATGAAATTTAATCTATATGTCATACAAATGGCATAATTCTAATGACGAACAATTTCTAATTAAATGGACCTAGCAATAAGTGCTAAATGACATGTATTTTATGAACCTAATTCTATATGACATGCGCAAGATATTTTTGTATTTTTTATTAAAATTCGTAATTAAAAATTACTAAAAATAAAGATCTATCTAAAGTGAGATTTTATTAGGAAATAGACATCCCTTGACGTTATTTGGGTATGCAGTCTCGAGAGAGTATCCTTTGACGTTCTTTGGGCATGCCGTCTTGGGAGAGTATCCCTTGACGTCTTTTGGGCACGGAAGGGCACGGTTGCGCCTCTACGGAGAAAGAGTGTTGTAGCGCTGTAGCGCCGTAGCAAGGCACGGAAGGGCACAATTGCGCCTCTGCAGAAAAAGGGCACCTTAGTGTCGTAGCAAGGGCACGGAAAGGCATGGAAGGGCACGGTCGTGCCTCTACGGAGGAAGAGCGCCGTAGCGCCATTGCGCCTCGGTTGTAGCCCCATGGGGCAGTAATAATCAAAACACGTGTGGATGCAAGAGTGCATGAGAAAACATGGCATCATTGGTTCCGATTATGCATGAGATGATCATATCATTTATGGCACGTACGCATGAATTGATAACGTGCAGGATGTGGCAATAGTCAAGTGAGATCACTTATGACGCAACTCGCATGTGATTGATAAACTATATTATCTAGTGGCCATGTGCATTGTGTGTATTGTGTTGACATGTAACGTGCAAGGGTATTGCATACCGAGTAAGGTTGCATACGAACCAACTTTTAATTGTTGGTTGACCCTATTTGTTGTTTGATTGCTGATTGCTGGTTGTTTGTTGTTGGGTTGAGTGAGGGGTAGTTCTAGAGAGATACCTTGAGTTGAGTTGGTGTACTAATCGAGGCTTAGGGGAAGAACTCGCTGAGATTTTATCTCACTGGTTGTTGTATAACCACTTTTAGGCCCTTAGAATAGCGCAGTGGAGAATCCTACCCTCGCTCCTGTTGAGAAAACTCCTAGTTTTGATACTAACAAAACATTTTATGAATGATATTTATATCAATCTTTTGAAGGAAAAGGACACAGAATGACATATGCTTTAAAGTCCATTGGTAGCGAGAAGATAAAGCATGAGATGTTTTAGAGTCCGTCCGTACCGGACGGAAGACTCGACCCTGCATCGAGATTTAAGTCGACCGTACCCAGGCATCGAGATTTTAAGTCTGAACGTACCAGACTGAAAATCTAGGCAGACTTAGAACTTAAAACTGTCAGACTTAAGATGAACCTACAAGATAAGATCACTAATGGTAGAGTATTTCACTTACCTTATTTATGTTGATTCTGTTATATTAATCTGATTGGCAGGATCAATTAGTGGACAACTTCCAAAGAAGAATAGAAAACTTATGGAAGCCCAGATTCTGATTGTATGGGCGAACAAAATCTAAGGGGATATGATCTACCTTCAACGGTCAAAAAGACTTGCCTTATAAAGTCTATCCAAGAAATGGAAGACTAAACCCTCAAGGAAAGAGCCAACGGTCGAGTGTGGCTTGGAAAGTATTTAAGGATAGGTTGAGACTTAGGGGTAGATGAGATGAACATCATTTCAAAGCTGATTCCGTTCTTCAATTGTTGTTCATAGTGTGTATTTGAATGATCTCAGTGTATTACAAAAGAGAGTGACTTAGTGAGATAGATCATCACCAAGTACAAACACTCGAGAGTGTGTAATCATCGTTGATCATATAGTGAAATACAGTCGATTGGTTGGTCGCTTGGAGAGTGGACGTAGGCTTGTCTAAAGCCGAACCACTATAAATAGTGTTTGCAATCTTATCTAACTCTCTCTACTTGATTCCAGTTTGTTGATTGCAAAAGTTATATATATTTGCGCGAATAATCTCTCTACACCTATTCACCCCCTCTCTAGGTGTTTATACTAGTTATATCAATTGGTATCAGAGCCTCGTGCTCGAGATTTTGAAGTGTTTGTTACTTCTAAGTTAAAGATCCTCTATGGCTAGTATTCTTGCACCAGGTTTGATTGAGGGGCAGAGCAACACTCGTCCACCCTACTTCGACGGCAAAGATTACAATATTTGGAAGAATAAAATGAAGGCTTTTCTCAGATCGAAAGATCCACTCGAATGGGATGTGGTTGAGAGGGGAGTTGACCCCACTGATAACACTAGAAAAACGTCAAAGAGTAACGATGGGAAAGAAACAGAACCATCAGCCACTTTCTCTCCAGAAGAGATAACAAAGAGACAAACTCTTGATGTAAAGGCTATTTACTCTCTATATTGTGCTTTATCACCTAATGAATATAATCGAATATCTTCTTGTGATACAACAAAGGAAGTATGTGATAGACTACATGTGACATATGAAGGAACTGATCGTGTCAAGGAGACCAAAGTGAACATATTACTTGGTCAATATAAATCTTTTAAGATGAAACAAGGAGAATCCATAGGAGATATGTTCAGTCGCTTTACAAAAATTGTAAACGGATTGGCATATCAAGGACAACCTGTTCCTGGACCAATGAAGGTCAACAAACTTCTGAAAGGACTGTCAAAAGAATGGAACAATGTGAAGACATCTATAAGAGAAACTCTGCGAATTTCACCACTAATAGTTGATGAGCTCGTTGGTACTCTGCAGTCCTATGAAGTAGAACAAATGAACGAGGAAGTGGAATCAAGAGGTAAAAAGTCCATTGCTCTTAAGTCTAACACTAATTCTGATGATACAAATTCTGAGGAAGAGTTGGACGACGAGGAACTTGCATTGCTGATAAAAAAAGTGAAGAAATTAAACAGAAAAGGCAGGAAGTTCAATAACAGGAAACAAAACAGACAGTCTGGACAACGCAGAATTGATGACGAGGAAGATTATGCCAAAGATGTCATTTGTTTTGAATGTAAGAAAATGGGACATATTAAACAGAATTGTCCCAAGCTCAAAAAGAACAAAGGGAAATTCGAGAAATACAAGAAGGCCTTGAAAGCTGAAACATGGAGTGACAAAAGTTGAGGATAGTGAAGATGAATATGGAAACATTTGTCTCATGGCACATTCAGACTCAGACTCTAAAACAGATTCAGGCTCAAACTCAGATTTAGACAGAGAAATCGAGGTAAATCACTCCGATATTCTAATAGAAATCTCCGATTACATAAATGAGCTGTGTTTAAATCTAAAATCTACCTTGAAAAAGATCTCCAATTTAAAAGTAGAAAATCGTAAGTTAAGTCATCAGAATTGTTCGTTAAAATGAAAGTTTAATGATCTTAAAAAGGAATTTACGGAAATGGAGAAAAGTCGTGATTCTGTCGAAAATGAAAATGAGTCCCTTAAAAAGGAACTCTTGGAAATAAAGGAAAATCAAAGTTCCTTACAAAACGAGAACCTATTTCTTAGAAAGGAAATTTCGAATATTAATGTAAAGTTTTCTGAAGGAACGAAAAATCTGCAGCATATTCTTTCTATCTAAATCCCTCACTATGATAAGTCAGGTCTTGGGTTTTGCAAGGAAAGTAAATCGTTAATTGATTTTCTTAAAGTCAAGAAAATGATTAAACAGAGACCTTCTCGACAGGCCTATAATAATCATTTTAAAAAGAATTTTGTTAAATCTGTTGGTCATGAAAATTTAAAGTGTTCTAACTGTGGAGAAAGAGAACATTTTGAGAATAAATGTCCTAAAGTGTGGAGACCTGTTCAAAAGAAATGGATAGAAAAAGTTTATACTACTAACTTCAATGGACCCAAGAAAATTTGGGTACCAAAGAAAAAATGAGTATGTGTGAACATTGTAGGTAAGCTTCAAAAGTAAGAAGAAATGGTATTTGGACAGTGGATATTCAAGACATATGACAGGAGACTCAAAGATGTTCATTGATTCGAACGAATCAAGGGAGGAACAATTTCGTTTAGAGGGAACACCAAAGGAAACATCATTGGACTGGGAACTGTCAAGATCAGTAGCTTAATCATCAACAATGTTTCTTTAGTCAAAGGATTAAACTACAATCTTCTGAGCATCAGCCAGTTGTGTGATGCCGGCTTCATAATTAACTTCAAAGAGAACCTATGTTTTGGAACAAGCAATGACTCTTCACAGACATTCACTGGATGAAGGCATGGGAACATTTATCTTCTGGACATAAATGAAGATACTGTAAAATGTCTCTTATTAGTCCAAGATGAAGCAGATATGTGGCATCGCAAACTTGGACATGTTAGCATAAAACAAATTTCCAAGCTTGCCAGCAAAAAGCTTGTTCGTAGCTTGCCCTCACTAAATTACAAGAAGACAGAGCTTTGCTCTGCATGTACACTGGGAAAACAGGTAAGAAACTCTTTCAAGTCTATAAAACAGATCTTTACTAATTGTGTGTTGCAGCTTCTTCACATGGACTTATTTGGACCAACCAGAATCCAGAGTATTAGAGGTAAGAAGTACTGTCTTGTGATAGTAGATGATTATTCTTAATTTACATGGGTATATTTTATAGTTAATAAAGGAGAAACCTTCTCATATTTTTAAAATTTGCAAAGAGGATTCAAAATGAGAAAAGTTACTCTATTTCAAGTATCAAAACAGATCATGGGGGAGAATTTGAAAATCAAGACTTTGTAAACTTTTGTGACAAAAATGGTATACATCATACATTTTCATCTCCATACACTTTAGAACAAAATGAAGTAGTGGAAAGAAAAAATAAGTCTTTGCAGGAAATGGCCAGAACATTGCTTATAGAAAGCAATGTGGCAACTCGGTTCTGGGCAGAAGTAATTTCTACTTCTTGCCATATCATTAACGTAGTATTTCTTAGACCAATTCTTGAGAAAACCCCTATGAGATTTTCAAAGAAAGAAAACCTATTATTTCCTACTTTCGCATATTTGGTTGTCAATGTTATATCCTTAAAAATGTTAATCATTAACCTAGTAAGTTTGAAGAAAGGTCAGATGAAGGTATTTTTCTGGGCTATTCAAACTCTAGTAAAGCATATAGAGTGTCCAACAAGAATACTCAGACAGTGGAAGAATCCATGAACGTAAAGTTTTTGGAGAAAAAAGTTTCAAAATAGAGCAGAATAGTAAATGAATAATCAGAATCAAATGTTGCTCCTGAAAGATCTGGTTTCAACAAAGAAGCAGAATCTTCCCAGGAAATAGTTAAAGAAGCAACTCATGAAGAACGACAAACTCAGCCTGACATTCCTGAATCAACAAAAGATTCTGATAATAATGGAGTTCCAAACAGAAACTGGAAGCATAAGTCCAGTCATCCTAAGGAGTTAGTGATTGGAAACATCAAGAGGGGATTCAAACCAGATCAAGGAACAAAAAGGACACAGGTATTGTTGCACTAATTTCTGAAATTGAACCCAAAGGAATTAATGAAGCTTTGGAAAATGAAAGCTGGATAGAGGTAATGCAAGAAGAACTTCAACAGTTTAAGAGAAATGATGTATGGGAATTGGTGCCCAAACCCAAAGGAAGAACCATCATTGGTACTAAATGGGTTTTCAAAAACAAAGTCAATGAACTTGGAAAAGTCACTAAAAACAAGATAAGGCTTGTGGCAAAAGGTTATTCTCAATCTGAAGGAATAGACTATGATGAAACATATGCCCCAGTTGCAAGATTTGAAGCAATCAGACTACTACTTGCCTATGCTTGTTATCAAAATTTCAAGCTATATCAAATGGATGTGAAGATTACTTTTCTGAATGGGTTTATCAAAGAAGAAGTCTTTGTAGAGCAGCCTCCTGGGTTTGAAGAACCAAGAAAGCCTGACCATGTATACAGATTAAATAAGGCACTTTACAGTCTGAAACAGGCACCTCGAGCTTGGTATGAACGATTGAGCAAGTTTCTACTAGACAATAAATTCAAGAAAGGTATGGTAGATACAACCTTGTTCATTAATAAGGAAGGTAAAGATATACTGCTGGTACAAATTTATGTAGATGATATTATTTTTGGTTTATCTAATGAGCACTTGTGCAAGAACTTCCCAAAGTCTATGCAGGAAGAATTTGAAATGAGCATGATGGGAGAACTGACATTCTTCCTAGGACTTCAAGTCAATCAAACAAAACGTGAGACTTTTATCAATCAAGAGAAGTATGCCAAAGACTTGATTAAAAAATTTGGAATGGAGAACTGCAAGAGGATTGAAACTCCAATGGCAACATCCATCAAACTAGATTAGGATGAAACGGGAAAGAAGGTTGATTAGAAGAATTATAGAAGCATAATCGATTCTCTTCTCTATCTTACTACATCTAGATCAGATATTCTATACAGTGTTTGTCTTTATGCTAGATTTCAAGTGGATCCTAGATAATCACATCTTTCTACTGTTAAACGTATAATCAAGTATATAGCCACTTATCCACACTTGGGTTTATGGTATCCAAAAGAAACATATTTTACTCTTCTTGGCTACTTAGATGCAAATTTAGCAGGTTGCAAAGTAGACAAAAAGAGTGTTTCAAGAACATGCCAACTTTTAAGGAAAATGCTAATTTCATGGTTCTCCAAAAAGCAAAATACTGTGGCTCTATCAACAGCAAAAGCAGAATATGTAGCAACTTGGAAACTATTGTTCACAGATTCTGTGGATGAGACATCAACTAAGAGACTATGGAAAGGAAGAATCCTGTACAGAAATAAGATGTGATAATACGAGTGCTATAAACCTCACCAAGAATCCAATTCTACACTCCAGGGCAAAGCACATTGAGATCAAACATCACTTTATTAGAGACCATGTGCAAAATGGAGATGTATATATGGAATTCATTAATTCCAAGAATCAATTAGCAGATATCTTCACAAAGCCGCTGGACAAAGGTACATTCGATTCAATTTGTGAGAGATTAAATATTATTAACCATTTTTTATAAAATCTATGAGAATAGGACAAAGTCTGATAGAAGCAATCGTCTAGACAGACTAGTCTTCGAAGAAGATTGAAAAAGGAAATAATGGTATTTTAGGTTGGTATGTTATTTCCTTATTTAAATCTGGTAAGTCTTTATTAGCAAGTTTTGATCTGCATGATTAATTTGCATATTTTCTAGTATTTGTCTATGATGATTGAATATTCTTGTTAAGTTTAGAATAATTGCCATTTTAATTTGTTTTTGGATTGCGACTGTTCACTTGTTCTCTTAACGAAGGGTATAAAAACCTCAAAAAGTCGGGTATTTTCCTCACAACTCTTCATACCGTTTTGTTTACAAACCCTAACAGAGAAAAACATTTTCAAAATCAATCTTCTCCAAAACCAATTATCTCTGAACATGGTTTCGAGATCCTCCGTGTCCAGATCAAGATCTCCATCTCCTCGAAGAAGATCAAACAAGATTGCTGGGAGAGGAAGGAGAAGAATCGACGAAAGGCAGACGCACTTCAACCTAACACAAACTTTAGAAGATACTCAAGGACAATCTCCAAGAGTTTCTTCTCAAAGAAATGAAGATGATAATGGGGAATCTCCAAGAGCTCTCCGCCCACAATTTGAAGAAAGGAATGTCTCACGTAGAGGTACGTCTGGATTAACTCTACCGACACCCATTGATAATCCTCATGTAGTTATGAGGAGATATGAGAAGTTAGTCCAAAGAAATGTTAGGGAAGACGTTAAACTTTATTTCTTGCGAGAGAAAGGGTATGCAAATGAACTACGTCTCATCCAAGCAATACAGACTACAGAACCACCATCTACTCGTAGAGAACGAGTTAGTGATACAGGGAGAAGCAGAGATAATGTGAAGGAAGATGATGAGAAGATTTACAGAAATTTTGAAGTGAGAATGGGCATAGCTGCCGTAGCCCGGAACATAACCGAGAAATTATTTCGATCTAGAGAGCATAAGACTTTCTTTAACTGACTTATGGATCGAGGAATCATGAACCACAGGATTGTGGATTTTGATTATTTGGATGCTGCTGAAGTGAATTTGCATGAATGCTTTGAAAAATTGCAGATGGACCAATTTTGTACTGACTCTGCTGCTGTTTATCCTAAATTAACAGCATATTTTTACTCGAATTTGACATTTCTATCTCCAGACATAATGCAATTTAGTGTCAATGACAGGTTCTATGATGTTAGTTCAGACACTCTGGCTGACATTATAAAAGTTGAGAGGGGGGCATTCAGGCCAATAGACATATCTTATAAGACAGTTTGTAAGTTTCTTACAAAGTTTGTGAGGACCAGTATAACTTATCATCTTTTAACTTCTGCAATAACTATTATGCATAAAATCATTATCAGTTGCATTCGTCCAAAAGCCTTATCTAAAACTGATGTATCCAAATTTGAGGCCAAACTGATGTGGGCTATTGAAAATGGAGTACTGTTCTCACTGCCTCACACAATTATATTGCATATGTATCGGACAGTGTCTAAGAACAAATGACAGTTACCCTATGGAGCTTTAGTGACAAGAATCTTTGATCATCTTAAGATAAACATACCCAAGAAATTCAGCACTAAAACTTTTCTACGATGGCCATTGATATGAAAATGATCAATAAGATGAGACTGAAGGACGTCGCAGAGACATGGAGATGAAAATAAAAAGAATTGGCTAGAGCAGAAACAGCAAAACGAAAAGGCAAAGAATCGGCTACTGCTGAGCCAAGTACTAAGAGGAGAAGACAACTCCTACTGAAAGATGAATAAGATGAAGAGGAAAGCATTTCCACAATTTTGGCAAATATGCGTCAAACTTCTCAGAGAATGTTTGAACCAGAAACACATGCAAAAACATTCTCAGCACAGAGCATGAGAAGAATGATGCATTTGAATCAGAAGAAGATCCAGAAGAAGAAGAAACAGAAGAAGAAGATGAAGCAGAAGAAGAAGAAGAAGGAGATGAGGATGGGGATAAAGAGGGGCAACAAGGACAGAATGAAGCATCAATTCAGGGGGAGCATCATTCTGAGCATATTGAAACTCAAGCACTTGCAACTTCATCTGGGAATGCTGATTATCAGAAGATCTTAACACTTCTAACAAAGATCAGAAATCAAAGATCAGCAGGTAGCAATGGAAACCTCATTCAATAACAGATTGAAGACTCTCGAGAAGACAGTTAATCAGTGTATTGACAGGATTGAGAAGTCTGCATCAGATATGGAGGATTTCACCCTTGTTCGGACCCCTAACAAGAAAACATCCTAAAAACATCTTCTGCTTTAGAAACTTGTTTGTTTTTTAACTGACTGACTCTTTTCCAGTACTTTTTGAAGTTGACAAAAAGGGGGAGAGTAGATACCAAGTATATGAGTATATGGCTTTTGATGTGATGATGGATGGATGCATGACAGTCTGTCATTGTGTTGATGCATGATATTTTGTTGAGCTGTGATATGAAAGTTCTTATTATGCATGGCTGATGATATTTTCTTATATGCTGATCACATAGTACTAATAAAGTCTGAAACATGTTGAGTTGTGATGTGAAATTATGTTCCGCCTTTGTATTGTCTATACATGGTTTATATGAGCTATTCTTATGAGTTGAGCAGAATAGTTGGAAGCATGCTCTGTTTAACCATATTTTGCAGGGACAATAAGCCATATACATAAAAAGTTTTGTCATCATCAAAAAGGGGGAGATTGTTGAGAAAACTCATAATTTTGATACTAACAAAACATTTTATGAATAATATTTATATCAATCTTTTGAAGGAAAATGACACAGAATGACATAGGCTTTAAAGTCTGCTGGTAGCAGAAGATAAAGCATGAGATGTCTTAGAGTCTCCGTCCGTACCGGACGGAAGACTCGACTGCATCGAGATTTAAGTCTCGACCGTACCCAGGATTAAGATTTTAAGTCCGAACGTACTGCATCGAAAATCTAGGCGGACTCGTAACTTAAGACCAGTTTAATCGACTTAAGATGAACCTACAAGATAAGATCACCAACGGTAGAGTATTTCATTTACCTTATTTATGTTGATTATGTTATATTAATCTGATTAGTAGAATCAATTAGTGGACAACTTCCAAAGAAGAATAGAGAACTTATGGAAGCCCAGATTTTGATTGTATGGGCGAACAAAATCTAAGGGGATATGATCTACCTTCAACGGTCAAAAAGATTTGCCTTATAAAGTCTGTCTAAGAAAGGGAAGACTAAACTCTTAAAGAAAGAGCCAACGGTCGAGTGTGGCTTGGAGAGTATTTAAGGATAGGTTGAGACTTAGGGGTAGATGAGATGAACATCATTCCAAAGCTGATTCCGTTCTTCAATTGTTGTTCATAGTGCGTATTTGAGTGATCTCAGTGTATTACAAAAGAGAGTGACTTAGTGAGACAGATCATCACCAAGTACAAACACTCGAGAGTGTGTAATCACCGTTGATCATATAGTGAAATACAGCCGATTGGTTGGTCGCCCGGAGAGTGGACGTAGGCTTGTCTAAAGCCGAACCACTATAAACAGTGTTTACAATATTCTCTAACTCTCTCTACTTGATTCTAGTTTGTTGATTGCAAAAGTTATATATATTTGCGCGAATAATCTCTCTACACCTATTCACCCCCCCTCTAAGTGTTTATACTAGTTATATCAACTCCTCTAGTGATCGACTCGATGGAGCCTGAGTCCGATGGGTCCTAATGATGGTGGTGTTGAACCCGAGGGTTCATTTCGTAAAGTTGGATTAGCTGAGCTTAGTTTCTTTTGGGACTAACTTAGAGGATGGATTGGCCTTTTGTTGGGCTTGTAAATCGGAAAACGATCCTCCGTTGGTTAATTCAATAAATTGTATAAATGAATAGTTGAGGTTTCTACTGTTCATCCCTCTATCCCTGTTTGATTGTGTGATTGTTTATTTGGATTAGGAATGGTTTGTCTTCCGCTTGCGCTTAATGAAAGATTAAAATGAATGGTTGTCGATGTGTCCTAGGACGTCGCTTTCAATTGACCATGGTAAGGGGTTATCGCGTGCTCGAGATTCGAGACGTGACTAAGACTTAGAGGTATTGTGATCAATCTTTCATCAGCTAATAGTCTTTGGAAGTTGACATACTCTGAAGGATTATTGAATGATTGATCGCCAATTATTCTATACGATTTATCACAAACTTATAATAACGAGCAAATCCTAATTATGAGTAATGGATTGTGTTGATATCAAGTCTTGGAAGGTGCTGGTCACTTGCTTATTTGATTGCAACATTGACCACAATGAAAATAACTGTTAATAAGAATGTACGTGCAAACATACACGCAAGTCATATAACTTTTTTATGATGACTTGTGTAAACAACTTACAAAGCCCATGGATAGCTATAGAACTTCTCTACTACACGTCATATTTGTCATTGCTCATTTGGTAGGTGATTGATTTCTAAAAAAATTAACTTTATGACTACTTACAATTCCTATTCAATGGTGGCACATATGATGCGCTAGTACATTACATTTTTTAAAATTTTTTCTTTCAGTGTTTGAATTATCATTATAATCACTTCCCACAATGCTCGTTAATTTCCTTATGTCACACATAGAATAAGGCATCATTTTCTAAAACAACAAGCATAACTCCTAATTAAAGTCATCAATGGGGTAATAGTAAGCTTTCATTTCAAAACTCTTGTATATTTTGAGGAAAAGTACCAAAAAAGTTCTAAACCTATTGTATTGGCACAAATTTAGTTCTAAATTTTTTAATTGGATCAATTTAGTCTTAAACATTTTCACATTGATACTAGTTTAATCCATCTAGCCAATTTAGGCCAGAAATCGATGAGATGAATGTCAGCAATCCTATGTGGCACCATTGGTGCTGATGTAGATATTTTAAAAAATTTTCTAATAATTTTTCAATTTTTTTTATTTAAAAATTTTCCTTTTTTCTTTTTTTTCCTATTCTTTTTCTTTGGCCTGTGGCCGATACTGAGCATGGCCAGCAACTTGCTACAAGCAGGGGCCGACAAGGGCATCATGGCCCTTATTGGATTTAGTGAGGGCGATACTCACAACTTGGGTGAGGGCACTACCCTTATGGCCTACGCGAGCACTCCACCCTCGCTGCTTGGGTGAGTGTTGCCCTCACTAGACTCGGTGGGGACGGGGTGGTGAGGGCCGCCCTCACCCAAGCCACGAGGGTCTCGCCCTCCCTAGATTTGGCAAGGGCCACGACGCCTTCACTAGCCTCCGCTTATGGCCAATCACTAGCCATGGCCAATACCTGTCATAGGCCAAAGAAGAAGAATAGGAAAAAAAGAAAGGAAAAAAAAAAGGAAAAATAAGAAAAAGAAATTTTAAAAGAAATAATAAAAGAAACAATAAAAAATTGAAAAATTATTAAAGAATTATTTTAAAATGTCCATGTTAGTGGGTGATCCTACGGCGATGTCATGTAGGATCACCAACAACTACATTATCAATTTTCAACCTAAATTAATCGAATGGACTGAATTTGTACTAATATAAAAAGGTTTAGGGTCATCAAATGGTCAAATTAAAAAGTTTAGGATTGAATTGATCCCAATGCAATAGATTTAGGATTTTTTTGGTACTTTTCCCTATATTTTGCATGGACAAATATCATCACGTGCCAAAAAAGGAATATTACTAGTATGAACAATAAAATCCCTATGTACCATTGTTGAAACCTAAATTTTGACATTTTTATTAATAACTTTATCACATAGAAAATTATGGATTAATTTCTAGCCCCTAAAAAAAATAATTTTTATTAAATTGCATGGCACATAGACATTAAGAACATTTGCATTACCAGTATTAATTGTTGGAAATTTAAAATTAAATAATTAAAAAATTATTATTATATTAAAAAAAAAAAAAGGAAAAACAAGATTGGGCCAAGTTCCTTTTCCCTTCTTCTTCCTCTTTCTCGTTTGAGCCAGGCCCATTTCCTCTTTTCTTTCCCTAGCCCAGCCCACACGCCTATCTTCTTCCTCCTTCCTCCCTCGCGTGACGCACACTCCCATGTGGTGACAGAGACGTACAGGAGCGTAAAGCAAAAGCAGCTGTGATCCATAATCGGGATTAGGTCGGCTGGCAAACTGGCAGTGGCAGAACCCATGCGCACTTGCCGATTGCCTTTAAGAGGGAGAGAGAGGGGACTCGGGTTCATGAAGAGCTTAAGACTAAGAGGGAGAGACAATCAGGAGAAAGCTGAAGCAAGAGCTAGGAGTTAGAGGACCCCTCTGGCGACCACCACGCCTGAGCCTTGGTCGACGACGCCATGTTTCCCCTCCTCGACACAGTTTTCCAGTTTAGTTCCATTTTTTGCTTTCCTTAGTCTCGAGCCCATTTTAACCTGAGGATCCTAGCTCGAAGATGTCGCGAGTTGACCAAACTAAGTCTAATAAATCTGGAGCTCACCCTTTGTTTGCCATCACCGGTTTGGGTAGGGCCACCTCTGGCGAGCAAGCTCACCTTCCCCTTCCACCCTTTGTTGTTCTATTTCGGCCCTATCATTGGGCATGTCAGGACGAGCTCCGGCTCACATGACCTCTAGACCATGTCGGCCTTGTGTCTTGTCCCTGTGTTTTTGTATGTTGGTTGTCATGAGTCCTGGCACGAGTTTGAGCCTCGGCGATTCGTTTTTCCATCATTTTAGACAGTGCGCCCCAACTTCTCGATGAATCGCTTAAGTTAGATATGCTTCCATGTTCTTGGTTTGGGGCTGAATCGACGTTCCTGCGTGTCGTTAATTTTATCATTTTGCTGTGATTTTGAACTTGACGTTATTTGGGACCGCTGCTGCTTTGTTTGCCTTGGCCTTGCCATTTTTCTCATCGTGTTGGTGTCGGCCAAGCAGTCCTTGGCTAGTGGCAGGGAGGTCGGCCGGCAAGTCGTGGTCGGAGTGGACGACCTGTGAATGGTGGTAGCTTGGCGGCAGCTTGAGATTTGGCTGAGGTCTGTCTAAAAGCGCTGGAGCTTCGAGCAAAGGACATCGCTTGAGAAAGGGGACGTCGTGAAGAAGGTGACGTGGAGAAGAAGGGGTGAAAGAAAAAGTAATAAAAAGATAAAATGGGAGAAGTAAATTAGCATGGGTTAATTGGTTTAATTAGGCTGGGGCTAGTCATGGGTTTAAGTGAGCTAGGGGGTGCTTGGGCTGTGGTAGATGTGGGCTTAGAGTTAGATTGATAAGTTTGGGCTCAGGTTAAGAATTTTTAAATGTAAACTTGGTCTGATTAAAGTAGGATTGAGCTCTAGTAGCTAAGCCCATTTCTTTCTAGGCTTTTCATGTCTTAAGTTCTAGGCCTAAGCCCGAGGGTCCAAGTTCAGCCCTTATTCCGACTGGGCTCAATAGCCCAGCCCGGATCCCAATTTTCGGATTAAAAATATTACAAATATATATTTTTTCAAAAATATTAAAAAATTGTGAAAATTCAAAAAATTGGAAATTAAATTTGAACTAGCTTTATTAGTTTTTTTTTTCATGTTATTCTAGTTTAGAATTAGCTTAGTATAAAAAACAATAAAAGTGTGGAAAAATCATTGACTAAGAAATCATACTCAAAATTGAGCAAACTCTTGTGGTTTACAATAGGGTTTGAATTTTTTTTGTTTTTTGGTTGACACAAATGCCCTTAATTGCACACTTTCGATATGTTTATTATGTTTTCCATTTAGCCTAGTTAGGAATGGCATTTTCCTTATTTCTTAGCATTAGATGTTTTTTTTTTCACAATTTATTTAATGCTTCCTTGATTGCTAATTGTTATTTTAATGATTGCACACTTGCATAATCACATTATATGTTAATGGGTAGGTTTAAAATCAATCCAGAATGCCTAACAAACATCTTTTCAAAATAAACAAGATTAGGTACAGGAAGAGCACTAATTGATTGATTAGTGTAATTAAGTCTTTGGATCTAGATTCTCTAGTTGCGTAGAAAGTGAGATATAATCCATGCCTCACTTGGTTTTTAGCTGACCTTAATAGGCTAGTTGCGACTATTTATTAAAAAATCCTTATAACGTGAATTTGAAGCTAAAATTGAATGCCCCACGTTGCATGAGATATGAACTTGGGAGAACCTACATCTAAAATGAGGGCCGTAGACCTGCCTTTTAGGAAATATTCCAAACTTATGTATTTTCCCACTTCAGACAAAAAAGGTAGGTCACAACAACCATCACATAAAGTTTTTGATAGATGAAGATGTTTAGTGAAATCTCATGTGTTAAGACATTGAGCGATAAATTTCAAGATCGACTCTTTCATATGAATTGGTTCAGATGATTGAGGTTCAACCACATAAAGGACTAAATATCAGTTTGTGGCAAAAAGAAAAAAAAGTAAAATGTTGCTCTAAAAAGAAAGTCCAAAAGAAAAAAAAAAGTGGTTAGTGGCTTTCTTCTTGCCCAATTCTTACTCTCACAATATTTAAAAGAAAAGAAGAACTTGAAAGGTAGACTCATGTAATTTCCCAAAAAGATTTAGTTGAATGATGATGTAAGCCTCAAATCTCCTTCACTGATTTATAATTCAAGCACAATGGCCTATGTCCAAGTTAAAAATTAACCCATTTGGAAAAATTATCTCCTCCTCTCTTCCAAGCCAATCTGTACGGAAATCATAAGGTATTTTTAAGTAGGATGTTTTAAAAAATAAATCACCACCTAGAAAAAAAAATCCGTTTGCACCAACATAACAGGATAATGTATAAGAATTTTAAATCTTTGCACATAATGCATTTGTGTCCTAATTACTTGATGACCCAATTGACTCATCAACCTTTGTAAAGAGTAAAATCATGTCTTTTCCATGAACAACGTCGAAACTTGCCTAAATGGCACTCGAAGCCTATGCAGCAACCTTTAATTTCACTTCTTAATATAGATTTAGACTTTATGACATGATAACCTCCCATATAATGGTTTTAGCAGGCAAGTTCCTCCATTTGGGCGTAAATATTCAACCTAATTAAGAAATTTACGCATCCTTGTCTTCTGTGAATGAAAATTACTAAGCTAGAGTGCTTGTCAAATTTCATCATTCCTTGAAAAGAATATGTATTTAGCCAAATCTAACTTAGCAACCCCAAGTTTAAGTAGATCAAAAGTTATGCTAACTAAGTCAAATCAACCCATAATCTCATCCTAGTGCTAGAAGAGACAGGTGCTTCAAGGAAACAAGAAACAAATATAATTAATCATGGCATAACCAATGTTATGGCAGAACAAATATGGTGCTTCAACTACTTCCCATGATGAACGTTACTTGCCTAAGACATCATTTTCTAAAATAATGAGCATGGCTCTCAATTAAAGTCAATAGTGGGGTAATAATAAGCTTTCATTTCAAAACTCTTGTATATTTTGCATGGACAAAATGCTATCATATGCCAAACAAGAAATATTACTAGTATGTCCAACAATATTTCCATGTTCCATCACATAAAGTTTTTGATAGATGAAGATATTTAGTGAAATCTTAAGTGTTAAGGTATTGAGCAACAAATTTCGAGATTGACTCTTGTGTATGAATTGGTCCGGATGATTGAGGTTCAACCACAACCAATGACTTTATATCACTTTGTGTGACAAAAAAAAGAAAGTCAAAAGTTGTGCAACAAAGAAAGTCAAGAAAAAAGAAAAGATGGTTAGTGGGTTTCTTCTTGGCCAATTCTTACTCTAGAAAAGAAGAACTTGAAAGATAGACACATAAAATTTCCTAGAAATATTTGGCCGAATGATGATATAAGCCTCAAAATTTACTTTAATAATTTATAATTCAACTACAATGACCTACATTCAAGTAAAAAATGAACTTATTTGGAAAAATCATCCTTCCTCCTCTCTTTTGAACCAATATGTATAGAAATCTTAAAATATTTCAAGTGCGATAGTTTAAAAAATAATCACCACCTAGAAAAATCACTCAACACCAACATTATAGCAATAGTGCACCAGAAATCTTACATCTTTGAATAGAATGCATTTGAGTCTTAATTACTTGGTGACCCAATCGAGTCATCAACCTTTGCAAAGAGTAACGTCAATTCTTTTCTATGGAGACTGTGGAAACTTGCCCAAATAGCACTCGAAGCCTATGTGGCAGCCTTTAATTTCACTTCTTAATATAGGTTTAGACTTTATGACTTTATAAAACCCACATAATGGTTTGAGCAGGCAAGTTCCTCCATTTGGACCTTAGACTTTATGACTTGATAACACCCACATAATGGTTTGAGTGGGCAAGTTCCTCCATTTGGACCTGAATATTCAATCCAATCAAGAAATTTACACATCATTTTCTTCCATGAATTAAGCTTACTATGCTGGAATGCCCATCAAATTTCATAATTCCTTGAAAAGAATACATATTTAGTCAAAATCTAACTCAGTGACTACAAGTTCAAGTAGATTGAAAGTTATGCTGGCTAAGTTGACAAGGACATCGACTCATAATCTCATTTAAGCACCAAAAGAGATAGGTGCTTCAAGGAAAATAAGGAACAAATATGGAACCTTGTCTCCAAAACCTAATATTATTTCTATTTATTATTAAAAAGAAACACACTCTAGAATCATTGATCCCTATTTGAGATTGGCAATATACTTTAGATCAACCAATAATGTGCACATCTCAATAGACACTTCACTTTTGTAGATAAAATCAAGCACGCCAACCTAGCTAGGTTAAAAGAATTATAAGTCTTGATTATCGGACTATCTAGTACATGCTCCATTGCATCACATCCACACAACAATCATAGATGAGCGAAGATGCACACAAATTCTAGAAGCATATTTGGAAATTAACCTATTTGGAAAAATTATCTCCCTCCTCTCTTCCATGCCAATCTGTGCGGAAATCATATGGGATTTTAAGTAGGATGTTTTAAAAAATAAATCACCACCTAGAAAAAAATCCATCTGCACCAACATAACAAGAAAATGCATAAGAATTTTAAATCTTTGCACATAATGCATTTGAGTCCTAATTACTTGATGATCCAATTGACTCATCAACCTTTGTAAAGAGTAAAATCATGTCTTCTCCATGAACAACGTCGAAACTTGCCTAAATGGCACTCAAAGCCTATGCAACAACCTTTAATTTCACTTCTTAATATAGGTTTAGACTTTATGACCCGATAACCTCCCATATAATGGTTTTAGCAGGCAAGTTCCTCCATTTGGACATAAATATTCAACCTAATCAAGAAATTTACACATCCTTATCTTCCGTGAATTAAGCTTACTAAGCTAGAGTGCTTGTCAAATTTCATCATTCCATTAAAAGAATACATATTTAGCCAAATCTAACTTAGCAACCCCAAGTTTAAGTAGATCAAAAGTTATGCTAACTAAGTCAAATCAACCCATAATCTCATCCTAGCACCAAAAGAGACAGGTGCTTCAAGGAAACAAGAAACAAATATAATTAATCATGGCATAACCAATGTCATGGTAGAACAAATATGGTGCTTCAACTACTTCACACGATGAACGTTACTTGCCTAAGACATCATTTTCTAAAATAACGAGCATGGCTCCCAATTAAAGTCAATAGTGGGGCAATAATAAGCTTTCATTTCAAAACTCTTGTATATTTTGCATGGACAAAATACCATCATATGCCAAACAAGAAATATTACTAGTATGTCCAACAATATTTCCATGTACCATCACATAAAGTTTTTGATAGATGAAGATATTTAGTAAAATCTCAAGTGTTAAGGCATTGAGCGAAAAAATTTCAAGATTGACTTTTGCATATGAATTTGTTCGGATGATTGAGGTTCAACCACAACCAATGACTTTATATCACTTTGTGTGACAAAAAGAAAAAAAAAAGTCAAAAGTTGCGCAACAAAGAAAGTCAAGAAAAAAGAAAAGATGGTTAGTGGGTTTCTTCTTGGCCAATTCTTACTCTAGAAAAGAAGAACTTGAAAGATAGACTCGTAAAATTTCCTAGAAAGATTAGGCTAAATGATGATATAAGCCTCAAAATTTGCTTTAATAATTTATAATTCAACCACAATGACCTACATTCAAGTTAAAAATGAACTTATTTGGAAAAATCATCCTTCCTCCTCTCTTCCGAGCCAATCTATATAGAAATCTTAAGGTATTTCAAGTGCGATAGTTTGAAAAATAATCACCACCTAGAAAAAATCCCTCTACACCAACATAACAGCAATAGTGCACCAGAAATCTTACATCTTTGAATAGAATGCATTTGAGTCTTAATTACTTGGTGACCCAATTGAATCATCAACCTTTGCAAAGAATAACATCAATTCTTTTCTATGGAGAATGTGGAAACTTGCCCAAATAGCACTCAAAGCCTATGTGGCAACTTTTAATTTCACTTCTTAATATAGGTTTAGACTTTATGACTTTATAATACCCACATAATGGTTTGAGCAGGCAAGTTCCTCCATTTGGACCTTAGACTTTATGACTTGATAACACCCACATAATGGTTTGAGCGAGCAAGTGCCTCCATTTGGACCTGAATATTCAACCCGATCAAGAAATTTACACATCATTTTCTTCCATGAATTAAGCTTACTATGCTGGAATGCCCATCAAATTTCATAATTCCTTGAAAAGAATACATATTTAGTCAAAATCTAACTCAGTGACCACAAGTTCAAGTAGATTGAAAGTTATGCTGGCTAAGTTGACAAGGACATCGACCCATAATCTCATTTAAGCACCAAAAGAGATAGGTGCTTCAAGGAAAATAAGGAATAAATATGGTACCTTGTCTCCAAAACCTTATATTATTTCTATTCATTATTAACGAGCAATGCACTCTAGAATCATTGATCCATATTTGAGATTGGCGATATACTTTAGATCAACCAATAATGTGCACATCTCAATAGACACATTACTTTTGCAGATAAAATCAAGCATGCCAACCTAGCTAGGTTAAAAGAATTATACGTCTTGATTATCGGATTATCTAGTACATGCTCCATTGCATCACATCCACACAACAATCATAGATGAGCGAAGATGCACACAAATTCTACATGCACCAAACTAGTTGGAAGACCATCTAGAATTGTCAAAATACTAATGCGTCACACTATGTGTCCATTCATTACTTTTGGGCATTGAAATGTCAAGTTTAAGGAGAAAAACATAATTGACATTGCCTTCGAGCTAAGCCTCTTGCATCATATGTGCATAGTAGGAAATCTACTATTGTGGAGACCCTTTTACACTTAGGTGCTGCAACCTTTCTTGAGATGAATCACATGGGGAAAGCTAATGGATTGCTGAGCAAGAATGATAAACCCTCTTACAAGACAATGGCCGCGTTTAACCTAAGCTCTCCCGAGGCCATTCAACCGCAATTTGAGTTCTCAATTGAACTTGCAAGTAAACTTATCATGGAGCCGCCACCAATACTTTATGGATTAATTAAAAATCCAAGTAAGGCATAATAATCTCCTTTACTTTTGCGAACTAGAGATTCAAGAATATAATGAAGGCCATCGGTTCCTCTCATTTGCAATCACATTAGAGATGATCAACTTCCTTCGTAGGCAACTTCGCGCAAGCAAATCTACTCACCTCTTGTTAGTAGGGGTGAGCGGTTCCAGGTTCCTTACAGGTTCCGCTTGGAACCTGGAACCTACCCTCGGGTACAGGTTCCTCAGTTTTTGGAACCTGGAACCTACCCGTCGAAATCTGGAACCTAGAACCTACCCTCTTACAGGTTCCGGTTCCGGTTCCAGGGTCCAACAGGTTCTTTTTTTTTTTTTCATTTAAGTGGAACCGGTTCCGATTCTGAAAAAAGAAGAACCGGGAACCAGAACCTCCCTCCCTAGAACCGGGAACCGTGATCATCCCTTTCAACATAGTTTTTATAATGATAACGACACAATTTCTATGAAGATCTCCCTAAGTGATAAAACAATCATGTCATCATATTGCAAAGCAAGAGGTAAGCACAAGTCTCACAAATTAAATAACAAGATTATCTACAAAATGAGGGACTTACATCATTAATGACTAAGAGAAAATCATGCTTTCTCTTAAATCTCACAAGTTCATCCATTTGGTGCAAAGTCTCCATCCATGCTAAACAAACTGTAGAGGAAGAAAACAAAGATCACCCCAGTTTAAAATTTAAATTACTATCCACTGAGCTAAAATAATTATTAGAAAGCCTTACCACGTAGCTTCATTTCGCTTTAATTGGTAAACTCTATTTACTGGTGATCTCCTCACTAAGACCATCCATATCTTTAAAAAAGAAGAAGAGAGAGATTAAATAAAGCATTCATTTATTAGACATATATAAGGATTTACAACATATAAAACTAGAAATATTACTTACCCAACTCAAATTTTTCTGCATTCTCAATGCACTCTTCAACATTAATAGGTACACGAACAGCTCTCAACCAATCTTGAGTGCAAATCAAAGCTTCTACTACTTTGGGAGTCAAAGAACTTCGAAAGCCATCAAGTACACGACCCGAAGTACTGAAAGTCGACTCCGAAGCAACAGTAGTTACGGGAATAGACAAAACATCTCGAGCCATCAAAGATAGGATTTTATATTTTGAACCACTAGTCTTCCACCACATCAAAATGTCGAGATCAATAACTTTTTCAGTTTTATCTTCAAGATATTCATCAAGCTCAGATTTATTGACATCACACAATTGTTGGCTCGAGTTCATAAAGGTTTTCCGCCATGCTTGGGCGTCATACTTCCTTTTGTTAGCTCCATTGCCACCAGCATCGGCGTTGGAACCACTGCTACTAGCACTCCAATTTTGGACACCAAAATTCTGATCACTTGAATCAAAAGAAGATTGCTTATAAAATTCAAACAAACGCTCCAATGCGTTCTTCACCTTATGATGCATGTCATTAACTTTTGATTCATCGTCATAAATTTGTCCATACAAAAATTTCACATAACTCAACTTGGCTCTAGGATCCAATACAACTGCAATCAACACCATCATATTCACTTTGTCTAAGCTCCCATAATATTTGTCGAATTTTTCCTTCATTTTCAAACCCATAGCTTGAAGTTTAGGATCCGAATCATCCGCCGTATCTTTCAAATATTTATACAAAAGAGCTATCCCCTCAAAATAATCATTGGAAGTTATATATGAACTTCCCGACATTTGATTTGTAGCATCATAGAACACCTTTAGAAATTCTGAAAGAATAACAGCATTTTCCCAATCATCATCTTGAGGAATATCATGGTTAAGCTCACTTACAAAAGATAAATCATATTCTTCCAATCTTTCGAAAGCTTTCCTGAACTTTACAGCAGTGTCTAACATAAGATAAGTAGAATTCCATCTAGTGGTTACGTCAAGAATAACCGAACCCTTGTAAGTGATATTTTCAGTCTCAATACAAGATTGAAATGCTTTGGCTCTTAAGGGAGAACTTTTCACATACTTAACCACATTGCGGATACGTGAGATAGAGTCACGTACCATACTCAAGCCATCTCTCACAATCAAGTTCAATATATGATCTGTGCACCTCATATGCAAAACACTACCATCTAATATCGCCACCCTTTCTTTTAAAAGCTTTTCCCTCAAATGACCAATTGCAACATCATTGGAGCTAGCATTGTCAACAGTAATTGTTGACACTTTTTTTATTATTCCCCACTCATTAATGCACTTCTCTATCATTTTTCCAGTTTCCTTACCTCTATGACTATGCATCACTACAAAATTGATGATTCTTTTATGCAATTTACAATCATCATCAATAAAATGTGCAGTGAGACACAAATAATTCATGTTTTGAATAGAAGTCCAGGTATCGGTTGTAAGTGCAATCCTAGACTTAATCTTACCAAAGTAAGTCTTCAAACAAGCTTTTTTGCGGAAATATAGGTTCATGCAATCTTTAGCCACTGTAAAACGTGATAAATGCTTGAAGAGAGGTTGTAACTCAGAGACAAACTCACGAAATCCAACACGTTCCACCAAAGAAAAAGGTTGTTCATCAATAATGATGAACCGAGCAAGCATTTCCCTGCAACGTTCTTGATTAAATGACCATGTTGATAAGACATTACCAGTGCTGGATTCTCCTCCTGCCTTGCTAGCCCCACTTACATTACGTGGTACAAAGAATTTCTGCCTCTTCTCTATATTACGAGGAAACTTCTTGCATGTTGTTAAGTGCTTCCTCATGGCGGAAGTACCATTAGAAACACGATACTTTAACAAAGACCCACAATGAATGCACTTCACCTGATGTGGGTTTCCATCCTTATCTTTGATTTTCGTATAATGATTCCAGCACTCAGATGTATATTTCTTATCACGAGAAGGAAGAGAAGAACCAAGTACCTTGTCTGTCCCACTCATGTTTGGGGATGGATCTTGTTCTTGTTCATTTTCATCGCCCGACATTTCCATTTCTATAATAGGAGTCATCTTCTCATAGTCATATTCCTCCTCCTCTATTGACATGTTAAGTTGATAAGTCCAACAAACAACACTGCCAATCAACCATTTAATCATCTCAATAATCAGAAATAAGGTCACACGATGACAATTTCACATAATCTAAGCTAGCTAAAGCAAAACAGATTAAAAAAAAAAATTTACCTAGTAAGCAAAAACCGTTCTCTAGTCCCTTTCTAGATCAATTTCAGGTTTTGCCGTTAAGAACCTCAAAGAAAGCCAACTTGGCAAATGAAGCATGCCACGCCCGCAAGAAAAATGAAGCATGTTTAAAATAGTCGGCGAAATCAAAACTTGAATGATTCCATGACCTAACAAACCCCTTAAACCACCCCAAAAAGAAAAAAAAGGAAACTTTTTGTTAATTTGTCATAATTAGGCTTGGTTTACAGCTCAATTGCAACATCATTAAGTTGATCATTGTATACTTTTTTTCTCTCAAACTTGTTAAGTCATGAATAAAGCAAGGATCTGGATTAAGTTGATCATTGTATACTTTTTTTCTCTCAAACAGCTTGTTTATTGCTTCTCGAGATAATTTATACACTTTGTATTACTTGTAAGCAGGCCAATAACTTTTCTAGGAAAATATTTTGAATTACATATACACTACTTCATGTGGAGAAAAGCGCATTATACTCGAGTTTTAACTAAAACTGATTGGCAGATACTCCAGATTGGTCTAAACCCATGCCCAAACCTGATAATGGCATAATCTTAATTTGCTCACCTCTTCTCCTTTGCTTCCAAGTGTCAAGATCAGCCGGTATAAGTCCTTTTCCCATTATTGGCTCTAGGATATAAGCTAGAACTCCCTGTTATAGCACAAAACACTTGCCTGTGAACCTTTAGAATGGATACTAACATATGATGGAACTCTCAAACTGAAGTATGTAGCCTATATTGATCATCCAAAATTTTTAGACTCCATTCTCTCTTTCTCAAACTTGTGACAGAAATCCTATGCATTTAGCAAATACTCAATTACAAAATTGTCTCTGGATCTCATTATTGGATCATTTTCGCATGACCAAATAGTCTCTAATACAAAATTGGAAAACTTTGCTATTTAATTTTTCCAGCACAAGCACATAGATGGTACAAAATGAACCTTGACAGGAGCATCCAACTTCATTACCTTATCTTATGAAAACGCATTCTCTCTAATGATGTGCCTTGCGACTATAGGATCGGATACAACAACAAATGCTTTTGGTCCAAAAGCAAGTTTATAAACAGCTCCATGCTGCACAATGAGTAAAGTGAGACTAAGTGCCTTCACAACCAGTACAAGATAGAAGATAAATACCTTTTGAAATTTTGTAAATGTTATTGTAGTGAGCTGCGGGCGGGTGGAGTCCCGGGCGGGCGGAGCCGCGGGCGAGCGGAGCCGCGGGCGAGCGGAGCCGCGGGCGAGCGGCGAGTAGACGAGCGGAGCCGCGGGCGAGTGGAGTTGCGGGCGGGCGGAGCCGGGAGGGGGCGGAGTCCGGGCGGGGCGGAGCCGCGGGCGAGCGGCGAGTAGACAAGCGGAGCCGTGAGCGGGCGGAGTCGCGGGCGGGCGGAGCCGCGGGCGAGCGGCGAGTAGACAAGCGAGCTGCGAGTGGGCGGAGTCGCGGGCGGGCGGAGCCGCGGGCGGGCGGAGCTGCAGGAGGGCGGAGTCGCGGGCCGGCGGAGCTGCAGGCGGGCGGATCTGCGGGCGGGCGGAGTCGCAGGCGGGCGGAGCTGCGGGCGGGCGGAGTCTCGGGCGGGCGGAGCTGCGGGCGGGCGGCAAGCGAGCGGCGGGCGACTAGCAGAGCGGCGGACGAGCGGCCACGAGCAGCCACGAGCGACGGGCGACGGTCGAGGGTTCAAGCCTTGAACTTCAAGGCAGTAAGAACTGAAGAAGTCAGGCGCTGCGTGAGACTGGGGAGAGAGGGAAGAGAGACTTAGACCTAAGAATTAGAAAGGGGGAAAAATTAGGGTTAGAATTGGGGATATTTTTGGGAAAGACTAAGGGGAGGTGTAGACCGGTTCCGGTTCCGGTTCCCGGTTCCTGGTTCCGGTTCCGGTTCCGGGAAATGAGGAACCGGGAATCGGAACCGGTCTCCCTAGATCCGGGAACCGAACCGGACCCTCCGGTTCGGTCTCCGGTTCCCGGTTCTACCCGGGAACCGCGCTCACCCCTACTTGTTAGCTGCAAGACTCCGAATTTTTCGCTCAATTCACTCGAGAAATATTTTCATCAATCAATGGTCTCTCGAGCAGATTTCAGAGAAATTGGAGTCTGACAGAATTATCAATTAAAGTGCTTATGGATATTAGAATCACATTTACGTATAGAGGATGATGATGTAGGTACTATGGCATAGTAATTGGTAACTGAGGAAGACATAGTTGTCAAATATTAATGCATCGCATAATGTCCACATTCATTAGTATTAGGCATTGAAATGTCAAGTTTAAGGAGAAAAAGAAAATTGACATTGCCAACCAGCTAAGCCTCTTGCATCATATATGAATGAAATAATACACTTGAGACATCTAATTCGAAGTTATCATTCCACAATGCTGAACGTCAAGAAGGACGCCTCGAATGCAGATCGTATGACAACAATAAAAACACACCCGTACACATTGATGTATGGAAAAAGCTACGTAATCCAATGTCAAACTACAAATTATTGTATGATAGCATCACGACAAGTTCAATAGATATTGATTAAAGGAAAAATCAAGACGTTAAAGTATTAGAAAGCGTTAGATGAAAGTTATACTTCCATAAATTATTAGTTCAAAGTGAGAGGACCAAAATCAACATTAGATTTCCAATTAATACTTTAAAGCAATTTCTCAATACAAAAGGCAATAAACTGTGCAGCAAACGGGAATTTTACTAGCGTTAAAGAATAGCTTCCACACCAGGACAAAACCCTCTATATAAATTAATGTGGTCTTAATCTTCTTAAAGCTCTCAACCGAAATCATATCAGATGGAGAATGAGGGAGGATTTTTCACTATGCTTCGAAAGAAAATAGTAAAGTTTTCCGTTCATTTTAATAGTAGAGATTTCAAAGCTATTATCCTTATCCCTTTTGGGACAAGAAGCCTGAAATCGTTTTTGAAGAGAGTCCGCTTGAGACGCACAAAATCCACATAATTTTGTACATCAGCTTTATCAAATTGGTGTCCATGATGTATTTCATTTTAATTAATTAATGAAAGGATGACAATAAACATTTCAAATATATTAGGGATCTAATTAGACTAATGGAAAGTTGCAGGACCACATTTCACGTCAATCAAAAGTGACTTAATTAAATCGATTGAAAGTTCAAATATGACAAGACATAACTACTAGTATCATTATCTCTTCTAACAAGAGAAACTTCCAATCAATCACCTTTTCACGAGAAACTTCATATCGCCCTTGCAAGAAGGTTGTGATAGTTATTGCAAAACCTTATCACACTCATGCCTTGGAGCTTTAATGAAAGGTCTATTTTTACCCTCATAGAGCTGAAAGTAAGTGTGTTCGTGTAAACATAAAGAACGGACCATTTACCAAATCAAACGTGATTGAGGGGTTCTCCAACTTCCCCTCATTCACGGAAGATCATAACACATGATTATGGTTTGGGTTAATTTGTGGGTATTGTTTATAGCATTCTTTTAAAAATTAAAAAGCAAATGAGTTGGGATTATCAAATGAGAGCTTTTACGCTGAAAAACAAATTTTCAACTTATGAGTATATCTGGAATGTGGGTCATGTGGTGTGTTAGGTCCCTCACATTGAATAGCAACCTACTGTTTTTCCTTTTGGAATTTCAAAATATCAATTATAAATTCTTAGTTTAAATTCTTAATTCTTAATTTTTTGATGAAAACATCATGAAACAAGTAATTTTTTTTTTCATTTTCCATAACAATGTACAATTATTGCATCGCAACTAGCTATAAAAGTACCCAACAACAAACTTACATGTGCAGACCACTCACAGCATGCCATGTGTCATGTTGGCAATCAATTATCACCATGTCTAACATACATTTATATTTAAGGAAAAAGACTCAAGGCTCTTCTCATCGATCCTCTCAGTTTTCACATTGTCCCTTTCCATCCTAACACAAAATCTTATTACGGAAGATCAAGTTGCCTCTCTTCAGAAATCCGCAAGCCCTCAAGTGCCCAGAAGTCCTCGCTTTCGTCATTGACAAATCTTCACCTTTCCACCATCCACCATTGTCTGCCACCATTTGACCTCCACTGCCATCCCCCTCCCCCTTCGTTGACGTTCAGCTCTTCCTCATCCCTCTGTGTTCAGTACTCTCTCTCTCTCTCTCTCTCTCTCTCTCTCTCTCTCTCTCTCTCTCTCTCATTCATTTGCGCCTGTACATGTATGAACGCTCCTCGACTGCCTGGTTTTGATAGTGGCTCATGACCTCGATTTGAGATCATGTATCCATGGTCTTATCACAGCTTGCGACCTTGATTGGAGATCATTAATTGCCATGGATGACCTAGACCCGTGGCCTTGATTTGAAGTTAGGGGCCGTCAAGACCATTCATGACTTGAGGCTAACAAAGAGAGGGGCGTTCAAACCTGTCAAAATATGTCACAAACCATTTTTTGATGGGAAAATTCTTAATAAGGATCTAAAATACCATCATTTTCTGAAATAAGTACCTAAAGTGAACATTAATTTTAAATAAGAATCCAGAGTGCCCTCATTTTCTCAAATAAGGACATGAAGTGAACTTTATTTTAAATAAAGACTTGAAATGACAATATCAGTCTTAAAAAATGCTTAAATTCATTGGTTAGTGAAGGGCAATTTTATCTTTTAATTTATAAAATTTGTTCCTTTTTTCGTTCTTTTTTCCGCTTTTTTATTTTCATAAAAAAATAAAAAAACTAAAACTTAAAAAAAGAAGAAGCAAAAATTGAAGCAAGAGAGCTCCTCCGACTTGTGGCCATTGCCCCATCGCTAGTGGGGCTGCATCCTAAAACTTGTCACTGAAGTGCAATCAAATCCTAAAACTTTCGAAAAGTGCAATTAAATCCTAAAATTTGTCACAAAAGTACAATGGAGTCCTAAAACTTTCAAAAAATACTATTAACAAAATAACTTGATTTGATCAATTTGACCAGTTTTAAGATTTAATTATATTTTTTAAAATTTTTAGGACTTGATTGCACTTTTTTAATAAGTTTTATGACTTAATTTCATTTTTTAAAATTTTAGGACTAAATTATACTTTATTGACAAGTTTTAGGACTTGCAATACACTTATCTCAAAAAGAAATAAAAAAGTGATAACAAGAAGAAGATAAAAGATAACATGGTTGACAAGTGTATCTATATAAAATTTCCAACCCGTGTTCTCTCTTTTGCTGGTGCCTGAGCTATTGTTCCTGTGTCGGCGAGGGTGTGTTGTTCCACTAATTGCGGGTGCCGATTAAGCCTAAAATTTGGAGGTTTTCTTCGCCTTCTTCCCTTCAATCTTCCTACCGAAGCTTCTCACTTGAGCAAGGCTCAACTCCTAGTATGGCTCTCTGTTCACAGGGTTTTTGTTTTGGTTCGGTCTGGTATGGAGTCTCGATTGAAGTTTGTTATCCTAGAGATGGTCTCTGAAACTCGGGAGTTTTCGCCTGAAACCTCTCACGAATTAGGTGGTCGGCAAGACCTAAGTAGACGTAGGCTGATAGATCCTCAGAATGTGGCCTGTAATCGGTCTGATACAGGGAAGGGGTTGTCTTTGCTCTGGGGAATGTCGAACTTGTGTCTCCTGGGGATGAAGGCCCTTCTCAGGTTACTAGTACTAGCTATCTTTCTGGACTTAGACGTAAGACCACGCTCGAAACACAAGAAGGTCTATTGCAAAGGAAAGCGACCCCGGATGCCATGCATCCTCGACTTTCTGTAGGTCCTCCTCAAGCGAGACAGAGTGGTTAGCAATCTTGTCCCCCAGCTGATCATTCTTGGGTCAATGTGGCTCGGACAGCTATGAAGGGATACAATTTATCTTTTGTCCAACCATCCTACATTAATGACAGGTTGGTGGCTGAAGTTACTGATGAGGTCTTGGAAGCCTCGGACCCTCTTTGGACCGAATGTATTGTGGGGTACTTGGTAGGGAAACTACCCTTTAGGCTGGTGGAATCTGCCATTAAACATGTATGGGGTGACAAGCTTGCGAATGTCAAAGCCAATGATCAAGGCTTTTTCTTTTTCCATGTCCCGGATCATGAATTCCGTATGAAAGTGCTGGAAGGGGGGCCATTGACGGTAGCTCGTGTTCCTCTTATGCTCCAACAATGGCACCCACTACTTGAGCTCACGAAGGACCAACATTCTGCGGTTCCAGTATGGATTCGTTTTAAAAACATTCCTTACGCATTATGGTCCGCTCTAGGCATTAGTGTAGTGGCTAGTGTGCTGGGTAAGCCTCTTTATGTTGATCAGCGCATTAAACAGATGAAGATGCTATCATTTGCTCGTGTGTGTGTGGAGATTTCAGCCACGGCAGAATTCCCACCTTCAGTTGATGTGCTCATCAGTGGAACCATGCGCAAGGTGAATGTTGAGTATGAATGGAGGCTAGTGTGCTGCCCCTATTGTGGCTTATTTGGGCATAATTGCCCGCCTAAGGATAATGCTATAGTGGGTGTTGGTTCAGCTACTCATCCTCAAGATGAAGGAGCTCATCCTTTGGGCATTGAGAAGATTGGTGTTGTCTCTTCTGGTCCAGCTTAGAGTCAGCTGGAGATGGGGAAGGGTCCCGGTATAGCTATCCAAATGAGGCCATAGCAAACTTAGTCCTTTCTGCGAATGTGGAGTAAGGTTGGTAGACACATCAAGCTAGTAGGAAGAGCAGAAGAAAGGCGGGAGCTCATCCTGGTCCAGCCACTATTGCGTGTTCCTCTAGCTCCCCCATTTCTCAGGCACATTAGGGACGGGCTACTCTGGTAGATCTTTCTTCATCATCTGCATCTCTTTTTTTAGATGATGGGCTGGATGAAGGTGTAAATATGGGTAGCAGTTATGAGGAGGAGCGTCTTGAGGCAGGAGACTCCAAGCACCATTAGCAAGAGTCGAAGCCTACTGCTAATCCAGTTGGTCTGGGGCCCAAATTGCTTGAGTTGAAGCCAGTTGCTGATCCAGCTGGTCTGGGGCCCAAAATGCCTGAGTCGAAGCATGTAGCTGATCCATCTCCTTCACCTGCATCTAAGAAAGTCCCTAGTCCGATGGCCTCGAAGAGCTGTCGACGCACAAGCCGTCGCAAGTGAGTCCTCTTCCCTTGATGCATATAGTACTATATGAATATAGGTATATGGAATATAAAGGGCCTAGTGGACCCGGTTTGCCAAGCTGAAGCCCGCAACCTTGTGCATACTTATAACCTATGTTGTATAGGTATTTTGGAGACCAAGGTTCCTGCTGGTCGTTTTGAGGCTATTTCTTCTAGTACCGTCCCCGGTTGGCATTGGATTTCAAATTATGCATTCTCCCCCCGGGGTCGGATTTGGGTGGGTTGGAATCTAAATAGGGTGAATTTTGTTTCCCACCTAGCTCATAATCAAGCTATTCATGGTAAACTTTTGGATAATAGATTTGGTATCTCCTTTAACTTGTCGGTCATCTATGGGAAGCACACTTTTGTGGCTCGTAGGGTGTTATGGGCTAACCTAGTTCAATTGAGTTCTTCATTGAATAATTGTTCGTGGTTAGTTGCCATGGACTTTAGTGCTATTCGTGACCCCTCGGATAGAGTGGGTGGCTCGACTGCTTGGATCCCATCTTTTGATGAACTGAAGGATTGTTTGTCTCAGGCTATGCTTGATGACCTTCGGTATGTTGGCTATCGACACACTTGGTCGGCCTCCTCAGGGGCTAATTGGAAAATTCGCAAGATTGATAGGGTAGTGGTGAATAGCAAATGGTGCCAGGACTTCTCATTCTCTGAAGCCTCCTTTATCGCACCGAGTATCTCAGACCATACTCCTATGATTGTTAAGATTATTAACCCGTCGTCCAAGAGGAAACTTTTAAATTCTTCAATTTTTGGATGGAACATCTCGAATTCCGGCCTTTTCTAAACAAGGCTTGGACTATATCGGTGGTAGGTACTCCCATGTATCGGTTATATTTCAGATTAAAAGCAGTGAAATCTCGTCTTAAACAATTGAACAAGGAAGTTTTCTTTGACCTTTCCTCACGTGTTGCGACTGCTAAGGGGGCCTTAAAGGCCACCCAGGATGCTTACCGATTGGATCCGCATAATAGCGAGTTGGTGGAGCTAGAGAGAACACAGCTTAAGCTGTTTTATGAACTCAGGTCCCAGGAGGAATCCTTTTTTTTCTGCCAGAAGTCTAGAATTCGCTTGTTGAAAGAAAGGGATCTCAACACAAAATTTTTTCACCACTCGGTGAATAATCGGCATCTCCGGAATATAATCTTGTCTATTTAGGATAATATGGGCAATTTGGTCTCTGATTTGAAGGAAGTCCACAACCTCTTTATTCAGCACTTCCAGGAGCTGCTTGGCTCGAGGAGTATGGAGTTTCGGCCGTCTCTTATGGAAATAAAATATGTGCTTAGTGCTGGTGTTACGGATGACTAGGTACAATTGTTATCTAGTCCTATTACTCTCTCTGAAATTCATGATGTTATGATTTCTCTTGTAAGGAACAAAGCCCCGGGCCCTGATGGTTTTAATTCAGATTTTTTCAAAAATAATTGGGAAGTAGTAGGCTAGGATGTGGTTGAGGCTGTTGTGTATTTCTTCAATACTTGAAGTTTGTTAAGGGAAGTAAATAATACAATCCTTGCCCTTGTGCCTAAAACTCCAAATGTTTCTTCTGTGGGGGATTTTAGACCGATTGCTTGTTGCAGTACTATTTATAAATGTATTACTAAGATTATTGCTAAGAGAGTGACTACAGTCACCCCCTCCCTAGTAGGTTCTTACCATAATGCATTTGTCAAAGGACGGAGAATTAGTGACAACATTTTATTCAGGAGTTATTTAGTCGCTTTCATGTAGAGTCGTACCTCCCTAAATGTGCAGTCAATGTGGATTTTCAGAAAGCCTATGATACTCTTGACTGGGATTTTCTTGAATTAACCTTGGAAGCTTTTGGGTTTCCTAGATGGCTGGTAGACTGTATTATAATTTGTGTGCGGACTCCCAAATTCTCTATTTTAATTAATGGTGAGCTTCATGAGTTTTTCCCAAGTGGGAGGGGATTAAGACAAGGGGATCCTATGTCTCCCTATCTTTTTACCCTTGCTATGGAGGTCTTTTCTAGTATCACTTCTCGGCAAGCTTGTCTTCCCGGATTCAAGTTCTTCTAGAGATGCAAGTCTATTGGTTTGTCACATTTATTTTTTGCAAATGATGGTTTCCTCTTTCGTGAAGCTTCTATGGCTGCGTGCTTATGCCTTAAGGAAGGTTTGCAATTATTCTCTTCCTGGAGTGGTCTAAGGCCGAATTTGAGTAAAAGTGAGGTGTTCTTAGCCGGTAACTCTACAAACACTTGGGATCATATCTGCCAAGTGTGGGGATTTCGGCTGGGGTCCCTTCTAGTGAAATATCTTGGCATTCCAATTATTACAAAGAGGATGGCCAAAACAGACTGTGTTGCACTGGTTAGTCTTCTTATTGCTCGAGTCCATTCTTGGATGCACCGCTTCTTGTCCTTTGCTGCTCGGCTATTATTTGTCAAGTCGGTCCTTCATGCCATCCAAGTATATTGGGCTAACATTTTTATCTTACCAAGCTAGGTTTTGAAGAGGATTAAACAAATATGTCGACAGTTCTTGTGGAAGGGTCTTAGTCTAGGCTCTGGTGGTGCTAAAGTGGTCTGGGAAGAAGTATGCCTCCCAAAGGCTAAAGGAGGACTCGGGGTGAGGAAGCTTCGAGAGAGCCATAGAGCTACTATGATGAAACATATATGGCTATTGTTTACAGACAAGGAATCGGTTTGGTATAAGTGGATTCATGCAACTTACTTAAAGTACAAGAACTTTTGGACCATGTCTACGCCGACGATTTGTTCTTGGGCTCGGAGGAAAGTTCTTGCATTGAGATCTGAAATTCTTGGCTTTGTAAGATGGCGGGTTGGCAATGGACACTCTTTTTCACTCTGGTTCGATCCTTGGCATCCATTAGGTCTGTTGAATGTGTTTTTCTCTAACTCCTTCATATACCGGTCCAGCCTTACTAGGGACACAAAGGTGGCAAACCTCTTCTCATCGGCTGGGTTGGCTGTCCTTCAACATCTCCAAAGCTGGTCACATCCGATTCCGCTCCTCAATAACAACCCGGTTGTATTTACTTGGAAGCCTCTTTCATTGGGTGAGTTCTCAACGGCTTCGGCTTGGGAAACTACTAGGAGTCGGGCTTTGCGTGTCCATTGGTCTTCCTTAGTGTGGAACAAATCCATAGTGCCAAGGCATCGATTTTTACTATGGTTGATTGCTAGAAACCGCTTTCCTACCCAAATGCTCCTCCTTTTGCTTGGCAGGATTTCTGGTGCTGTGTGTGCTTTTTGCAAATCTAGCCCAGATACTATTGATCACCTATTTTTTGGTTGCCATGTAACGCATGCTCTTGCTGTCTTTTGGGCAGGCAAACGCAATTTGGCTTGGTCGGGAGGATCATGGAGAAATACCCTGGATTGGGCCAGTAAAAATTTATGTGGTAAAGGCTTTCCAGAAGGAGATATCCAAGTTCTCTTTTGCTACTCTTTGTTATGTTATATGGAAGTCTCGTAATGAGGCTTTATTTCGGGGTAAAGTGGCCTCCCTTCCTTCACTGAAACATTATATCTTCAAGGCTATCAAGGACAAGTGTTGTCTAGGCCGTTGGTTCAAGACAATATGGTCAATAAACGTCTTCAGAGATCGTGGGGATTAAATGCCTCCATTTTTGCTATTTAAGTCTTTTTGTGATATTCTTCCTGGTTGTTGTCTTGATTATGTTGCCTTTAGTTATTCTTGGATTTCGGCATCTTTCCACTCAGTAGGCTAGCCTAAGCTGAGTGTAAATGGGTGCCGCTATCCTTTAGTTTGTACAATTGATGGTTGGAAATTATACACGTTTACGTTACAAGAAAAACAAAAAAACAAAAAAAGAAGATAAAATGGGAGGAGCAAATTAGCATAGGCTTAATTGGTTTAATAAGGCTTGAGTTAGTCATGGGTTCAAGTGGGCTAGGGCATGCTTAGATTAATAGGTTTGGGCTCACGTTTAGAATCTTCAAACGTAGGCTTAGTTTGGTTAAAGTTGGGTTGGGCTCCAATAGTAAAACCCATTACTTTCTTGGCTTCTCATGTTTTAAGTTCTAGGCCTAAGCCCAAGAGTCCAAGTTTAGACCATATTCAGACTGAGCTCAACAACCCAGCCCGGACCCTTAGTTTTGAATTAAAAATATAAAAATATTCTGAAAATTCAAAAAATTTGGAAAAAGGTTAGAAATTAAATTTGAACTAGCTTTATTAGATTTTTCCTGGTATTCTATTTTAGAAATAGCTTAGTATAAATAAAAAAGTGTGGGAAAATCATTGACCAGGAAATGGTACTCAAAATTGAACAAATTATTGGAGCTTACAATGGGGTTTGAATGTTTCCTTTTTTTTTAAGACAAATGTCCTTAATTGCACACCTTCAATATGTTGATTATGCTTTCCCTTTAGCCTAGTTAGGAATGGCATTTTATATATTTCTTAGTGTCAAATGATTGTTTTTCTTTGCAATTTATTTAATACTTCCTTGGTTACTGACAATTATTTCAATGATTGAACACATGTATGATTACCTTGCATATTAGTGGGTAGTTTTAAAATCAATCCAAAGTGTTTGACAAACATCTTTCTGAAATAAGCAAGATTAAGTACGGGAAGGGCACTAATTGATCAATTTGTGTAACAAAGTCCCGAATCTAGGTTCTTTGGTTGCGTAAGAAGTGAGATATACTCCTATGCTTCACTTGGTTTTTAGCCAATCCTAATAGACTAGTGGCAACTCCTTATTAGAAAATCTTATAGAATGAATCTCAAGCTAAAATTGAATACGCCATGTCACGTGAGATATGGGTGTACATCTAAAATGAGGATTGTAGGCCCGCCTTTTAGGCAATATATGAGGTGCGGACTCTTAGAGTGCCAAAACTTGACATGAGAGGACACTTAAATACCAAAAGTTATGAAAGGTACACTTAAGTGCCAAAATCGGAGCAAAATGAATTAGTCAAGTGCCAACGGCGAAAAAATCTAGCAAAAATGCACATATGCCATTTTCCGACGACTTTATTGCTAACATGGTAATTTTATTTTTAAAAAATTGCTCACATGGCAAAACAAAATGCCATATCAGAAAAAAAAAATCCCAAAAATCGATTTTATTTATAAAAAGAAGAAGAAAGGAATGGGGTGGGGGTGAGGGATCAAGTGAGGGCTGTGCAGCTCTCACTTCCATCGTTGCCGCCCTACCATCGCTGAGAAGGGCCGGTGATGATGGGTGAGGGTCGGCCGAGGTTGCCAGCCATTGGCTAGGGCTCGACGACCCAGGCCAACCAGTGGCAAAGGTTGTTGCCAAGGGTCGCCGACCCTCACCCAACTAGGCCAAAGGTTGTCGGTTGGGGTAGCCTAGCCACAGCCAGCGGCCGACAGCCCTTGGCCCGGCTAGAGGAGGGCTGATGACCCTTACCTTTGATCTAGACAAGGGCGCGCAAGCCCTCGCCACCAGTCGACCGAGGTTGCCGACCATTAGCCAAGACCCGATGACCCCGGCCAACCCTCACCCCATCGTCGCTGGCCGTTCTTGGCAATGGTGGGGTAGTGGTGATGACGACGGCGACAAGAGCTATACAGCCCTCGCCCGACTATCACCCCCTTCTTCTTTTTTTATAAATAATTTTAAAATAATATATTTTTATAATTTTTATATTATTTAATTGAAATATATATATATATATATATATTTAAATGCTACGTCAGCACTAAAACGATATCGTTTTGGCTGAGTTTTTGCTGACTTAGCTTCCAGTGAGCCACATAAGCAATTTATATTATTAAAATAAGCCACGTCAAATTTATGGCAGCCTTCATTAGAGTTAGCACTTAAGTAATCTAATTTTTTTTAAAAAGTGACACTTAAGTGTACATTTTGTAACTTTTTGGCACTTAACTATCCTCTTGTGCTAAGTTTTGGCACTTAAATTGTTCTTTTCTTAGCAATATCCCTCAACTTATGTCTTTTCCTCCTCCAGAAAAAAGAAAGAAAAGGTAGGCCACGACAATCATCATATAAATTTTTCAATAGATGAAGATGTTTAGTGAAATCTCATGTGTTAAGGCATTGAGCAATAAATTTCAAAATCAACTCTTTCGTATGAATTGGTTCAGATGATTGAGGTTCAACCAAAGTCAATGACTAAATATCAAAATGTGGCAAAAAGGAAAAAGAGAGAGTAAAACGTTGCTTTATAAAGGAAGTCCAAAAGAAAGAAAAGATGGTTATTGGTTTTCTTCTTGCCCAATTCTTACTCTCACAATATTTTAAAGAAAAAAAGAATTTGAAAGGTAGGCTCATGTAATTTCCAAGATTTAGCTGAATGATGATGTAAGCCTCAAATCTCCTTTACTAATTTATAATTCAACCACAATGACCTATGTCCAAGTTAAAAATTAACCTATTTGGAAAAATCAACCTACCTCCTCTCCTCCTAGCCAATCTATACAAAAATCATAAGGTATTTAAAGTATGATATTTTGAAAAGTAAATCAACACCTAGAAAAATTCCCTTCGCACCAACATAAAGGAAAAGTGCATCGAAATCTTAAATCTTTGCACAAAATGCATTTGAGTCCTAACTACTTGATGACCCAATTGAGTCATCAACATTTGCAAAGAGTAAAATCAAGTCTTTTCCATGGAGAACGTCAAAACTTGCCCAAATGGCACTCAAAGCCTATGCGGCAACCTCTAATTTAACTTCTTAATATAGATTTAGACTCTATGGCCTGATAACCACCCACATTATGGTTTTAGTTGGCAAGTTCCGCCATTTGGACTTGAATATTCAACCCAATCAAGAAATTTACGAATCCTTGTCTTCTGTGAATTAAGCTTACCATGCTAGAGTGCCTGTCAAATTTCATCATTCCATGAAAAGAATACATATTTAGCCAAATCTAACTTAGCGACCCCAAGTTTAATTAGATTGGAAGTTATGTTGGCTAAATTGACAAGGACATCAACCTATAATCTCATCCCAGCATCGAAAGAGACAGGTGCTTCAAGGAAAATAGGAAACAAATATAATAAATATGGTATAACCAATGTCATAGCAAAACAAATATGGTGCTTCAACTACTTTCCACGATGAACGTTACTTGCCTAAGACATCGGTTTCTAAAATAACAAGCATGTCCCAATTAAAGTCATTAGTGGGGCCATAGTAAGTTTTCATTTCAAAACTCTTGTATATTTTATATGGACAAATACCATCATGTGCTAAGCAACAAATATTACTTGTATGTCCAACAAAATCCCCATGTACCATCACATAAAGTTTTTGATAGATGAATATATTTAGTGAAATCTCAAGTGCGAAGGCATTGAACATAAATTTCAAGATTGACTCTTTCGTATGTATTGCTCCGGATGATTGAGGTTCAACCACGGTCAATGACCTTATATCACTCTGTGTGACAAAATGAAAAAAAGTAAAAAGTTGTGCTACAAAGAAAGTCCAAAAAAAAGAAAATATGATTACTGGCTTTCTTCTTGCCCAACTCTTACTTTGATAATTTTTAAAGAAAAGAAGAACTTGAAAGATAGACTCGTGAAATTTCTCATAAAGATTCGGCTGAATGATGATATAAGCCTCAAAATTTCCTTTACTGATTTATAATTCAATAGCAATGACCTACATACAAGTTAAAAATGAACTTATTTGGTAAAATCATCCTCCCTCCTCTCTTTCGAGCCAATCTGTATAGAATTCTTAAGGTATTTTAAGTACAATAGTTTCAAGAATAATCACTACCTAGAAAAAATCCCTCTGCATCAACATAACATCTTTGCATAGAATGCATTTGAGCATTAATTACTTGTGACGTTATTGAGTCATCAACCTTGGCAAAGGGTAAAATCAAGTATTTTCTATTGAGAATGTCCAAACTTGCCCAAATAGCACTCGAAGCCTGTGTGGCAACCTTTAATTTCACTTCTTAGTATTGGTTTAGACTTTATGACTTGATAAAACCCAAATAATGGTTTGAGCAGGCAAGTTCCTCCATTTGGACATTAGACGTTGTGACATTATAACACCCATATAATGGTTTGAGCGGGCAAGTTCCTCCATTTGGACTTGAATATTCAACTCAATCAAGAAATTTACGCATCCATGTCTTCCGTGAATTAAGCTCACTATGCTGGAGTGCCTATCAAATTTCATAATTCCATGAAAAGAATACATATTTAGTCAAAATCTAACTCAATGAGGACATGGACCCATAATCTCTCATTCAAGTGTCAAATGAGACAAGTGCTTCAAGGAAAATAAGGAAAATTTATGGTACCTTATCTCCAAAATCTCACATTACTTCTATTCATTATTAACAAGCGATGCACTCTAGATTCATTAATCCATTTTTGTGATTGGCAATATACTTTAGATCAACCAATAATGTGCACATCTCAATAGGCACATCATTGTTGTAGATAAAATCAAGAATGCCAACCTAGCTAGGTAAAAGAAATATAGGTCTTGATCAGCGGACTATCTAGTATATGCTCCATTGCATCACATCCACACAACAATCAAAGATGAACAAAGATGCACGCAAATTCTAGAAGCATACACCAAACTAATTGGAAGACCATCTAGAATTGTCAAAATACTAATGCGTCACACAATGTACCCATTCATTAGTATTGTGCATTGAAATGTCAGGTTTAAGGAGAAAAATATAATTGAGGTTGCCTCCTAGCTAAGCCTCTTGTATCATATATGCATAGAGGGAAATCTACTACTATGGAGAGCCTTTTACACTTAGGTGTCCCAATCTTTCTCGGGGTAAATTACATGAGATTCATGAATAAAATGAAGGCCAAGCCTGCGGTACCTTCATTTGTAATCACACTAGAGATGATTAACTTCCTTCGTAAGCAACTTCTCGTAGTCCCCCTTGCCCTCGCCTCTCCATTGAATGAGCAAATCTGCTCGCCTCTTGTTAGTTGCAAGGCTGAATTCTCTCGAGAAACATTTTCATCAATCAATGGACTCTCGGGTAGATTTCAGAGAATTGGGAGTTTGACAGAAATATCAATTAACTTGCTTATGGATATTAGAATCACAATCACATATAGAGGATGATGATGAGATACTATGCTATAGTAAGTGGTAACTGAGGAAGGCATAGTTGTGAAACTATTAACGCATCACATAATGTCCACATTCATTAGTATTAGGCATTAAAATGTCCGGTTTAAGGAGAAAAAGAAAATCGACATTGCCTACCACCAAAGCCTCTTGCATCATGAACGACGGGATAATCATTAAGGACTGATCTCACATGAAAATTGGCATTGCCTACCAGCTAAGCCTCTTGCATCATGAAAATTGAGACGTCTAAGCCAAAGGTCAAGAACGACGCCTCAGATGCAAATCTTATGACAATGATAAAGAGCACGCTCGTACCCATTGATATGTGTAAAAAGATTCATAATCCAATGTCAAACTACAAATTATTGTATCACAGCACTGAGACAAGTTCAACAGAAATTGATTAAAGGAAAAATAAAGACGTTTAAGCATTAGAAAGCGTTAGATAAAAATAATTGTTTCATAAATTATTAGTTCAAAGTGAGAGGACCAAAGTTAACAGTAGGTTTCGAATTAATACTCTAAAGCAATTTCTCAAAAAAACAAAAAGCAAGAACCTGTGCAGCAAAGCGGAATTCTACTAGTGTTAAAGAAAAGCTTCCAAACCAGGACAAAATCCCTTACTTTATATAAATCAATGTGGTCTTATTCTTCTTCAAGTTCTCAATCGAAATCATATCTAATGGAGAATGAGGGAGGATTTTTCACTATGCTCCAAAAGAAAATAGTAAAGTTTTCATTGCAAAACTATTATCCTTATCCTTTCGGAGACAAGAAGCCTAAAATCGTTGTTGAAGAGAGTCCACTGGATGATAATTTGTGTTGAGAAAAGAAATGCAGTCAGAGTGAATACTGCACATATTAAAGGAACGGGTATTGTAGTTTTGCAATTTAAAGTCAAAATGACACGCACAAAATCCACGTAGTTTTCTCCATCAAACATCAGCTTTATCAAATTGGTGTCCATGAGGTATTTCATTTAAATTAATTAATGAAAGGAGGACAGTAAACATATCAAATATAGTAGAAATCTAATCAAACCAACTAAAAGTCGTAGGACAACGGTTCCCGTTAATCAAAAGTGATTTAATTGAATCAATTGAAGGTTCAAACATGAGAAGACACATGGATAAAAGTTGATAGACTACTAGTGTCATTATCTCTTCTAGCAATAGAAACATCCAACTAATCAACTTCTCACGAGACACTTCATATCGTGCTTGTGGGAAGGTTGCGACAATTATTGCAAAACCTTTCACATTCATGCCTTGGAGCTTTAGTGAAAGGTCTATTTGTATGTTCATTGAGTTGAAAGTAAGTGTGTTTGTGTAAACGTAAAGAACGGGCCATTTGCCAAATTAAACGGGATTGAGGGGTTCTCCAACTTCCCCTCATTCAAGGAAGATCTCAACACATGATTATGGTTTGGGCTAATTGTGGGGTATGGTGAATAGCGTTCTTTTAAATATTAAAAAGCAAATGACTTGGGCTTATCTTGGGAGCTTTGAGGCTCAAAACAAATTTTCAACCTATGAGTATCTCTGAAATGTGGGTCATGTAGTTTGTAGGTCCCTCACATTGAATGGCAACCTACTGTTTTTCCACAAAAACCCCATGTGGGGCATCGTTTGGTAGTTAGTCTTTCTTTACATTTTTATGTTTATTTAAATTGAGACAATCATTTGGTTCGCTTTGATATTAAATACTAAGACAGGTCCTAATTAGCGAAACTTCTATTAATGCAATCTAAAGATACTCTGTTCATTATGGAGAAGTTCATCTTTATAGCATTTCTTGATGTTATGTTGGCTTCCCTATTGATGTTTCAGCCCGTGATCTGTTCCAGCAACTTCACTGATCAAGTGGCTCTTCTACACTTCAAATCTGCGATCGAAATCGACCCAACAAACACAATCAAAGGCAGCAATTGGACTGCCGAAGCAAACTTCTGTGAATGGATTGGCGTCGTTTGCAGCAACCGCAGGCAGAGAGTCACAACTTTAGACCTCTCGTACATGGGTCTCCAGGGGAGACTCTCTCCTTACTTGGGCAATCTTTCTTTGCTAGCTATTCTTGATCTTCACAACAACAGTTTCTACGGGAGGATTCCCATAGAAATCGGTCATTTGCACCGCCTGAAAGTACTTGTACTCGAAACGAACCAGTTAGCAGGAAACATTCCTCCTAACTTAGCCCAGTGCCAGAACCTCGAAGTCATGTCACTTGCAGGGAACAGGTTAACGGGTGGTATACCGAGAGAATTCGGCGCCTTCCCTAAGTTGCAATTACTATGTCTTAGCCTCAACGACTTATGGGGTGAAATTCCGAGCAACCTGGGGAACATATCCACATTGCAGGTCATTTCTTTAGACGCTCTCAGTCTCACAGGTTCGATTCCTTTGACACTTTTCAATAGATCGCTTACAAGTGTCAGTTTGATGGAAAATCATCTCTCTGGAAGTGTTCCCTCTGATCTTTGCTACCGCTGGCGTAACATTGAGAAACTTGCACTGTCTGATAACCAATTTAACGGCCTGCTACCGGAGACGCTAACCCAATGCAAAGAGCTCCTCGTGTTATCGTTGTCATTAAATCATTTTCAGGGAAGCATTCCTCAAGACATGGACAGCTTGCAAAAGCTGCAGGAGCTGTATCTAGGTGCCAACAACCTGACTGGCACGATTCCTCGAGCCATCGCTAACATATCAAGCTTGTTCCACCTGGAGGTAGGATCTAACTATATCGGAGGTGGCATTCCGAGTGAGATTGGCAATTTGGTCAATCTGAAATTTTTGAGTTTTCGGAGTAATTTGCTAACAGGCAAAGTGCCGCAGGAGGTTTTTAATCTTTCTTCTCTACGAATACTTTCTTTGACCTCCAATTCCCTCTCGGGAAACTTTTTCCCGGGTAGCGAACCAAGCCTTCCAAATTTGGAAAACCTCTATCTAGGGGCGAATCGCTTTGGTGGCAACATTCCCCAATATATTTCGAATTTTACGAACCTAATTAGTTTCGATGCCGGGTTCAATAAACTCAATGGACCCATACCCATGAGTTTGGGCAACTTGAAGAACCTCAGAAGCTTCAAGGTTCCAGCAAATCAGCTCACAGGAGAGCCTTATGATTCGGAGCTCGGTTTTCTATCTGCTTTATCAAATTGCCAATTGCTGCAAACCTTGGTTGTGGGACCCAACCCGCTTCGCGGCTCCATACCAAAATCTATCAAAAACTTCTCCAGTTCCTTACAAACTCTATTCGCTGAAGAATGTCAAATAAGAGGTCGCATTCCCGAAGAAATGGGTTTCTTGAAGAGATTGACTTTACTAGTGTTGAGCGGTAACGATCGAGTCGGCAACATCCCGTCACCGATCGGAGGACTAGAAAGCTTGCAAAGGCTGTTTCTTGATGACAACCATCTCGAAGGACCCATCCCCGATGAGATATGCAACTTGACAAGTTTAGGAGAGTTGTTGCTCCAGCAAAATAGGATATCAGGATCGATCTCGAATTGCATTGGAAACTTGAGCAGCCTTCAAAAGTTTTTCGTAAGTTCGAATAACATGACATCGGTTATACCGGTTAGTCTGTGGAGCCTTCTAGAACTTATCCTCCTCGATCTTTCACTCAATTCTTTCGTTGGAGGACTACCACCTGAAATAGGAAAAATGAGAGCTATGAATAGCATCGATCTTTCGTGTAACCAACTTACTGGTGCCATACCAAGTTCCATCCAGGAGTTGGAGAGCCTTGCTTTTCTCAACTTGTCAAGGAACTTGTTTCAAGGATCAATACCGCAATCAATTGGCAACCTCAAAGGGTTGGATTTCCTTGATCTCTCCTACAATGAGTTATCAGGCGCAATACCCGAGTCCATGGAAGGACTAATATATTTGCAACATTTGAACTTGTCCTTTAATAAGCTATCAGGAGAGATTCCTAATGGCGGGCCCTTTAAAAAATTTTCGGCTCTCTCATTTATTGGGAATGAAGCGCTTTGTGGAAATGCAGCTTTTCAAGTCCCACCTTGCAAACTAAATGGAAAGAAATCAACAAGGGACAAGCGGCTCCGGTTACTATCCATTATGTTGCCAATTGTATCAATTGTACTTTTACTCTTTGCCATTTGCTTGCTTAGAAAGCGTGGGAACCCTAGCAAAAAAGCTCCAGTTTCGATGGAGAACCCACCAGGGATTGATCACCCCATGATAGCATATCGGGAGCTTTGCTCGGCTACCAACAACTTTAGTGAAAGCAATTTGCTTGGAGCAGGAAGCTTTAGCTATGTATACAAAGGGACTTTGGCTAACGGGACAAACGTTGCTATCAAAGTACTGAATCTCTTTATTGAAGGCGCCTTGAAAAGTTTTGACACAGAATGCAAGGTTTTCCGCAATATCCGGCATCGAAATCTTGTCAAGGTGATAAGCTCCTGCACTAATGTTGACATGAGAGCTCTAGTGCTGCAATACATGCCTAATGGGAGCTTGGAGAAGTGGCTTTACTCCAACAACTACAGCTTGGGTCTCCATCAAAGAATGAACATAATGGTTGACGTCGCAACGGCGATTGAATATCTCCACCATGGCCAACCGGAACCTATTGTGCACTGCGATTGAAGCCTAGCAATGTTCTTCTAAATGAGGAACTGGCCGCACAAGTTTGCGACTTTGGAATCGCCAAGATTTTGGCTGAGAACAAGCTTGAAACACAAACCCGAACTCTCGGCACGATTGGTTACATTGCTCCAGGTACATTCGTCGAATTTTAGCTGATTGTGAATATATTGGCATAATGTAATAGAGATATATTCACACTCGTATGTCTCTCGATCTTATTACTTATGTCCCAAAAAGAAAAAGATCAATCACTAATTTCTAATTTTGCAATCTATGATGCTTGCAGAGTATGGTTTGGAAGGAAAAGTCTCAACAAAAGGAGATGTCTACAGCTTTGGCATATTGTTGTTGGAAGTGATTACTAGAAAGAAGCCAACTGATGAAATGTTTGATGCAGATATGAGCTTGAGGCAATGGGTAGGTGCAGCGATTCCAAACAGAGTGCTTGACATCGTGGATAGCGAACTCCTTGGCACAAATCTTGAAGATTTGACACTTTCGGAACTCGAGAGCATAGTCTTATCGATCCTAGAGTTAGGACTAGAATGTTCAAAGGACTTGCCTGAGGAAAGAATGGAGATGGAAACTGTCATGGTTAAGCTCAACAAGATCAAGTTGTCACTTCCTTGATAAGAAAATAAGGTGGAGAGCATTTCGTTGAATTTGGGCATAGTATTATCTTAATTCGTATATGGTCATCTCATTTCGATGGCATTGTGTATAGCCATCTGCAATAAAGCTCATGATCTTCTTTTGAGCTTTCTAAGTCATACTTATGTCTGACTACGGAAGGCACAACACCTGCTATGTTCTCCAAGTAGAAACATTGCCTTGAGACTTGGTAGATTTGCCTGGGACAAGCATTGTTTCCTTTAAACCAAGCTAAACCTGAAGAGGAAATTGTTTGCGATTGATCATTGGCATCTTCGTAGGCTTTGGTAGGCCATGCCAAGCTCAGTGCCTTCTCAGGTCACGCCAGGCATAGCCCATGAGCCTTGCGTGTCAAGCTAGGCAGGCCTAGCCTTTTCCGCCCGCATGCCAAGCCCAGGCCCAGCACCTGTTTTGGCCAATTTCAGCCCCTTTTCTATTTTAAACATTTCCTTTATTTTCACAAAAAAAAATAATGATAATAATTTATTTTAACCCAAAAAATATTATTTTAATTTTTCCATATTGAAAATTGTAAAGCGAAATCAAACTTAATTGAACAAAGAGTAGCTTGGCCTTAAAAAAGAAAATACAGTTCTCATGCCCACATTACATGCTTATACAATCATCTGCATTCCCTACAGTAGTAATAAGACTATCATTTCAATTGCATGGAGAAATAAAATATTGAAAGTCAATTTCTAATAGTTATAATTATTTTCCAAAAAGCAAACATCAAATAATACTTTCTTATTCTTTCAACGATTAAAACAAACAATTATTCAAAATTTTAAAAGAAGAAATTAAGAGAAGGATGAAACTAGCTGTTGCACTATAGAAACGATGAAATATAATAGGCCTTTTCTTTTGTCTATTATCTCCTTCTTTGGCCTGTTTTCCATTGTCCTCTTTCAAGTTAAATTACATTAAAATATTGAAGTGATATGTAACGGAGGGCTAAATGGGAAATCAAAAAAGTGAGAAAGACCCATTTTTGACTTAAATATGTAGATTAAGGGCATTTTTTGTTTTGATCGGCAAAGAAAAAAAACGTTATACGATGTGAACATGTGTAAAAACTTATTATCATTGCTTTTATTTTCCTTGAAGCATAAGTAGAATGATTTACAGTCATCACTTCCAATGAATTTTACAAGAAATACTTCATTCTAGTAGTATTACGACAAGATGGGATGTCTAAACATCAATTCAATTTGAACTTCACAGTTTCCTCCTCGAAAGATCTACTAAGTGATGGTTGGTCGTGCTCACCTCAATCTTCTAGCTACGAACCGTTGCCTTGTATCATTCTTCTTTCACTAAGATTTAAGATTTATTTGATGGTGGGTCGTGTAGTGCTTGGCCCTTGCACAATCTGGCTTTTCAGTCCAAGAGTAAAAGAAGAAAATGATAAGCAAATTGCTGGAAAAGTACCAAAAAAGTTCTAAACCTATTGCATTGATTTAATTCAATTATAATCAATTGAATCAATTGAGTCATAAACATTTTCACATTGGTACTACTTCAGTCCATCCGATCAATTTAGGTCGAAAATTGCTGATGTGGACGTCGACTGACTGACATAACGCAGTCCGTTCTAATGTGAACATTTTTAATAATATTTTAATAATTTTTTGAATTTTTTCCCCTTCCCTCTTTCTCTTCCTCTTCTCTTTCCGGTGGCCATCACCGACCACCTGCCACAGACGAGGGTCAGCCTCGCCTTGTCGAGGGCGAGTGCTAACCGTCTAGGCACAGCCCCCCTCACTAGATCGAGCGAGGTCAACCCTTGCCCAGGCCGAAGCGACCTCGTCCTGCATTGCCTGAGCGAGGGTTGGCTTCATCAGGCTTCACATGGATGCTGGCGAGGCTCGACATGTCACGCCCCGACTCTCGAGCTCGCGGCAACCCCATTTCACTTGAGGTCTAACTGTACGACGTCCGTCAGTGCGTCGTCGACCAATTCATTTTATCTTGTAATTAAGCACATGCGGAAACGAACAACTCCCAAACCAAATAACAGGGATAGCAACAACAACAGCAGAGGAAAGACAAACACCATTTTATATATCTGAAGGTTAGCCGGCACACCAGCAAATACATACACGCCTTACTACAGGCGACAAGCTAAGGCCTACTCAAAAAGGGACCGGCCTAGCTAACCTAACACTGCACAAGTGCCTACTCGCTGGCCTCGGAGGAATCGCTCTCTTCGATCCTCGGGTACTGTATCATCTAGGGCCTGAAAATGTTAACCACGACGGGTTGAGATAAACTCAACAAGTTAAAGTCCTAAGCCCCGGTTAGGAACTTCGCTCGCCTCGGGAGTTTAACATACAACCTAATACAGCAATCAGTGCAATACCACCTCAGAGAAATAACCACAAAAGACAGTTTAATACACAGGTGCAATCACAGGCGACCCTACCTGGCCTTGGCACACGCAACTGCGTAAAACCGTCATTTAATCCATCACACGACATTAAGAGCATGCGAATAATCGAGCATCTCACACAACTTTCTCGTGTCTCACACTCACACATGCTCCGATTATTAACGCCCCCTCCTGGGCCAACGGCACAACCTTATGGTTGGCGGTTCCTGGCTAAACCAGCTTCGTCCTCTTTACCTCGAGGCACGGCGACGTCAAGGGCTCACTCCCAAGACGGCATTCTCGAAGGAGCACAAGACCCGCCCACTACCGCGATCCCGCTGCGCGAGGCCGGGACCCGCCCCCATACCGTAGTCCCACATAGAACCCCCCCCTGTCGGGCATCCGACCGAAGTCGGGCGACCCACCGGCGCGGCACAACCCCATAGGGATTGGCGGTCTTCGGCAACGCCGGGTTCCCTCATTTAATGTGATCATGCAACACATCATCAAACAATCCATTTATATCTTTGCTCGTCGTGAATGAAACATCACTCATGCTCATGCGACATGCCATTTCGGATAACCCACGCAATATGTCATGCGATCTCACTCGACAATTTCCAAAATTCCATTTCCAATCGGCATTCAATCACGCACATTCCCTAATTCTCGGGAATAACTCAATAAATCAAACACTTTCACTTCCACTCGGTCTTCGATCATGCATTTCATCATTATTCACGCATATAATTAACAATCGGCACTTCAAGAAAGCATAACAATCAAGAACACATCAATTTGAAACCAAAATTTATTTCTGTATGAATAGTGTCGTGAACAGTAATCAGTGAACAGTAATCGGTGAACAGTAATCGGTGAACAGTAAATTCGTCCGAAATTAAATAAATAAATAAAAATAATTAAACTTAACCATGGTTAACAAATTAACTCAACCCTAGTTAATCTAACCTAACCATAGTTAAATTCTAACCTTGGTTACTTTTAAAACTAACCATGGTTACTTTAATTAATTAACCCTAGCTACTTTAATACTAACTATGGTCAATTAATCTAACCCTAGTCAGATTAATTAACTCAGCCACCATTAACAAACTAATCCATAATTAACCAAGCATAAAAATTAAACTAATTAACCCCTAAGCAAGATTAACCCCTAAACAAGGATTAGGAAGTTAACTTACTTGGATCGGAAATCCGGCGACACCGGCGCGTAGAGGGGAACGAGGGCTACGAGGGGTAAGCTCGGGGATGGCAACGGACGACGAACGGTGGCCGAAACGGGCCAAAACAGCCCGGAATCACTGTTCACGCGGAACTGACCAGCAGAGGGGAAAAGGCCGAAACGGGCGGTTCGGGGCGACCAGGGGTGACCGGGGGTGTGCGGCTAGCTTCCTAACTTCCAGGACTACACTTTGGGCGGTGGTGGCGGCTCCGGTGATGGCGGCAAGGCTGTTTTCCGGCTGGAAAACAGTAAAGACAGCAAGAACAGCAAAAATGGAAGAGAAAAGGAAGAGAAAAAGGGAGAGAGAGGGAGGGCTAGCTGGTGCACGAATTTTGGGGGAGAAAGAGGAGAGAGAAGAGGCTGCTGAAGGCTTGGATAAGGCCAAGGCAAGTGGGCTTGCCACTTGTTGAAGAGCCAATCAAAAGCAAGCAAAAACAAAGCATAAACAAAGCCCACTTGGGTACAAAAGCAAAAGGCCAAAAGAGAGAAGCCCATGGGCTGGAAATGGAGGGGAACTTGGGCCAACTTGGGCCCCTCTTGGGCTGGGCTGAATGGGTGCAAGGCCCATTGGGCCGCCGGTCTTGGGCCGGCCCACCCGCGGGCCCGAAACTCGGTCCAATTTTTCCTTTTTCCGGCACTTCCGTGTCCAACGGAAAATTCCAAAATAAATGAGGCGACGTCCAAATATTTAGTCCTGATATCACTGAGAAGTCGGTTCCCAAAATCGGATTAAAAATCGGGGCTAAATTGAGTCGATTGCGACCGTAGTACAATTTGGATTATCGGGCGCCCTTTTAGGACTTTCCTCAACTTTGACCCATGGTCAATCATTCTTTGATCCACGTTAATGCCAATTCTCGAGTCAGGGACGTCCCTCGATTGTCGTGTGATCCCGGGGGCTCAATTGATAATCTCGAGTACTAGATGAAAAGGATTCGGTTTACCGTCGTTCGTAGTTCGTATCGAAGTCGTGCGGAAATCACCCACAATTCAACTTCGTACTTCTGTCGAATCGATTTATTTCCGTTTCCTTAATATTCTAGTACTTAGAGGATATCGTTCCCACCCAGGTCCTCATGGTCGAAGGGTTTGTTCCTGATCGAAATTGCGAGTCAAACGCGTATCGTTTCCTATCGACGCCCCTCTGTAATCCGTTATCCCACAAACACACAGTTTGGAAAATTTGTACTGACCAGGCCTTTGACTAACATTGCCCTTTTATAAAATCCTAAAATGGGGTCGATTTTCAGGATGTTACACGACAAGCCTTGCCTAAGGGATGGTGAGGCTTGACAAGCCCCGCCTAGGGATGGCAAGGCACGGCGAGCCTCGCCTTGGGCTAAGCAATGGTCAAGAGACCACTCTAGCTTGGGCGAGGGTCGGCCTTGCCTAACCTTGCCAAATTTGGCAAGAGGGGCCTCACTTGAATGGCCAACGCTCACTCTTGGCCAAGCAAGGCCGACCCTCTATGGCTAGTGAGTGCAACCTTGCCCAGGCAAGGCTAGCCTTCATTGGCTATGGCTATGGGCAGTGATTGGCAATGACCACTAGAAAGAGAAGAGGAAGAGAAAGGGAAAGGGAAAAAAATAAAAAAATTCAACAAATTCAAAAGAATTATTAAAATATTATTAAATATATCCATGTCAGTGTCGGGTGACCGTTGGTCGCGCCACGTCGGCCGCCCTTCGTTCACATCAGTAATTTCCAGCTTAAATTTGCCAGATGGACTGAATTGGTATCAATGCAATAAGTTTAGGAATTTTTTTATACTTTTCCTACAAAATGCAGTCTCTATAGTCTATGGCTTAGGGTATTCCCTTTCATAGGTTGAGGTGAGTTATAGTGATCAAAATGCCTATATTCTAGATGCTACGGGGAAATCAAGTAACAACCTAGAGGTCAACTGACTACAAGAAAATCAAATTTATAGATCAGCCGCTTCAAATATGCATGTAGAAGGATGAGCACCCCTATGTTGCCCATTCATATCACATTCTTGAGTTTTGAAAACTAAAAAACATTGTTATCTGCATCAAGTGTAACAATCATATCATGTGACATCTGCATCAAAGCCATTTGTTCGTGGTGGACTTGGGGCCTCCCAGATGCCCCCTCCCCCATGATGAGTTGCATAAAAGTCGCTTTCCATAAAGTGTGCAAACGGCTACTCTTCTTGACCCTTGATAACTTTGTATGCGAATATCTGCCCCATGTCAGATATTCTTAAATGAGGATTTGCTTAATATTGGATAGTATTAGGTAGGGCTGTCAATAGTTCGGTTGATACCCGGCCTAAATCGAAACACTATAGACGAGTGCTTGACCCGACCTGACCTCAAACCCGAATGGCATGTAATGTGAGCGATTGCGCTGGGTTTTTTTTTTTTTTTTTTTTTTTTTTTTTTTTTTGTGCAGAGGTTAAGTTAAATATGTTTTTCACAGTCGCTCTACACATCACACATCTCTGAAGACCTTAAATAAAATGAATGCAGGACAAGGAACTTGCGACATTCTATAAGAATCCCAAACTTAGTCCAGTGGGCCAACAAATTTAAGTACAAATTAATTCAGCATTGTCTAGAGAAAAACAAACTTTCTTACAAAGACCAAAAGGGGAAGAAATGAAGCAAAAGCGAAAAATCAACATTTCCGTCTCAAAAGCAAACAATCAACCTTTGCTCAACTAAGGTCATCCTGCAAATAAGAAATGAGGAAGACAACAATCATTAAGTGCCTAATGCAAAATATGAAGAAGTAAATTCTCAACTAAAGCACAACTCAGTGTTATTGCCTCCGCTTGTTTCACTCTTTTTCTCTTTTCACTCGTTCAATGAGCGCACCTAAAAGAAAAGCCAAATTGTTTCAAACAATACATACCAGCATTCAAAGATAAGTAATTTCTGCAAGAACACATGTCACCAACTTGGTATCAAATTAAAACGCGCTTCAGCACCTAATAAAATGTAAAAATCTTGCAATTGGCCGTAAAATTTATTGTTTTAATGATGTGCCTTGCAGGAACCCGAGAGCCCCCTCAAAAGTAATATGGTGTGCTTCTCAATTCATCAAGCTGCAAATGAAAATCAAGATATGACGGTTTATAAAGGTTTGAAGGCTGGAGCTCATTCTACTCATCCATTCTTGAAAACAGAAGAGCCAGGTTTCTCAAAGTTTCAGCTACAACTTGATGATATCGCTCAAGAATTTTAATTAAAGTTTCAATGTGTCAGGGCATTCTCTTCCGTGAGGAAACTGTGTAATATCCCATGGACAGAATTTCGAGCTGTTCCCGTCAAAATACTGACATAACCATCAATCTGCAGCACAAAGTCGGGCAACATTACAACTCAAAGTGTCCTATATCAATTTTCCTCTACAATCAAACAAAAAAGAACTATGCGACATGTGAACCGGAGTCTTCTAGATCCTCCCGACAGATAAAGGCAGTCAAGAGACCATATAATTGCTGCTGCACAGAACCTTCAAAGTCATAGCAATAAGTTGTTCCAGAACCCTAAAAACATAATGCACAGAAAAAAAAAAAGAGCCAAAAATATAAAAATTCAAAAAATAATAATAATATTTAAAAATATTATCCATCGACGGCTACGTCAGCTTTCCGGCAGCTACATCAGCTTTTCCGGGGGACAAATCAGAAGTGACACTCAAGTGATCAATTTTTCCAAAGTCATAACACTTAAGTGAGTGAAAAAAAATAAAATTCAACATCAAAGTCAGCACCGTATGAAAGTTTTGGTATCAATAGTGTATTTTCCCCGCACACTGCTGATGCCATCCTGTTGACTAGCACATTAAAAATTTCATGGAAACAAGAGAATCCCCAATGTGTCCACACTAATATGCCGACAATGGCAGGCAATGGCCAGCGGCTAATAGTGAGGACAAGCGATAAGAGGAATCTTTATTTCTTATTTTTGTTCTAAAAATAGAAAAATAAAAAAAATTTACTTCTCACTTAGGTTCCGAAATTATTTTTGGACTAAAAAATTTGTTCAGAAATAAAATAAAAAAATGAAATTACATTACCAAATAGATTTCTATTCACAATTTGTTCCTAGGAATAGAAAAATAAAAAAAATAAAAAAATAAAATGGTTATCATATGCACCATAAATTTGCATATTAAGATATGTAAACTGCCGCCAATTTTGACAAGACATGAGCTAGGGTGTGTTTATTTAAAAAAATCAATTATTGTAAAATCGTTTTCCTTGAAATATTGTTTTTGTCGCTTAGAAAAATCAATTGAAGGGAAATGCTTTTATTATTTACAATAGGTCCTATCTAAACTTTTGGTTAACGATGCAAATGATTTTTCATAAATTTATTTCGTAAATGAAACAAGAGAATCGTTTACAAAGAAAAAAAAACAAAAACCTTCTTAATAATTAATTTTCTGCAAAGCAAACCCCCCCTAAATCGTATTTTTTGCGGCTGAGAGAACTGTTTCATATATATATTTGGTGTGTAACTTATCTAGCCTTATTCTATGGAGTTGCTTGAGTTCTACTAGCTAACTAGAAATTATAAAAAGGACAACTGATAAAAGAAAAGGATTGAGTGGCTATGTTCTCCAAGTAATTTCATTTCAATTGCATTGTGTGTACGAATCTGCATGATAGTTCCTAATCTTCTTTTAAGCTTTTTAAAACGTCACTAGATCTAGCAACAATGAATTTTCACCCATCGAGAGTCCAACTCACGTCTGACTTCGGAAGGTGCTGCAGCTGCCATGTTCTCCATGTACAAACAATGTCCTGAGAGTTGGTTGATTAGTGACGAATATCGTTTCGTTCAAACCAAGATAAATGTGAGAATGTTTTCGGTTGATCATTGGCATCTTTTAGCTAGCCGTCCGGCTAGGGAATGCCAAGCTCGACGCCTTCTCGTGGCATGCTTGACCCAGCCCATGAGCTGTGCATGTCAAGTTGGGCATGGCCGCACCGTTCTCGCCTGCATACCATGCCTGGGCTCTCCACGTCCTTGGCCCTATTTTAATCCAGTTTCGGTTTTAAACATTTCCTCTATTTTTGCCACACAAAAAAAAGACTTTTAATTTTTCTTTATCAAAATTGTTAAGCAAAGTCAAACTAAAGGGATTTTATGGAGGGAGTGAATGCCCGAGGTAGCCTTAAGCAGCATTTCAATTTCGATATAATATACAGATACAGATTTAGTATATCAATCGAAATTACGAAAAAAAATGATAATTTATTTTACGAATGAAACAACTATGGTATTGATGCGGCTATTTGTGTATTCTCAAATGCCCCATCATGTTCGTAGGATTGGAGGTAAAACCTTTTTCTACATCGTTTGCAAACTATATGGTAGCATTGATTCTCTAATCTTGAAAAATTGCCGCATGTTGGGGGTTCTTCGTCGCATAGGATGAGCAAAACCAAGTGTGCTCTCATTTAAATCATCCATATCTTGTCATTAATTAAAGTTTGAAAGCGATTATCAGAGAGTAAATGAGCTCATCCATGTGCAGATTGTGGAGGAATTTGTTGTTTGCCTTGCGAATTTCCTCGAATATCTATTATTTTTTTAAGGATAGTCATAATTTGGCCAATAGCCACTATATTCTCTTGGGCCTGAAGGCGTTCTTATTGATCCCCAAAATAATAATAAAAAAAGGAGAAAAAGAAAAAATGGGAACAGGCCAGCAGCTTGGCCTTAACAAAAAAAAAAAAAAAACTAATTTCCTTGCACATGTCACATGACTATGTGGTAGAGACGAGTACATCGGACTGGCCGAATCGGGAATCATTCGCATTGGCAGATTTGATCTGGTTTCCAAGGGCATCGATCCAGTTCCCGGCTGTGAGGGGAGAATTGGACCGGACCAGACCAACTATTTTTTATTTAATTTTTTTTTAATTTCTTAAAAAATGAAATAAACCAATAATTATAGTATTTTTAAAATTTTTAAAATTTTTTTCCTAAGTGATCGATTCATTGGTCCAGTTCAGTCCAATCTTCGGTCACAAAAAATGGGAACCGAGAACCGGTCACTCCTACGATGTGGTAATTTTCATACCTTATGAAACGTCATAATGAATTAACAATAAAAAAACAAAACACAGATAGGAGAGCATCGCACGCACTCACACAGAGGAAGCCACGCATCATCACCTCCACTTTCTCGCTTTGCATTTCCTCTTGCTGCCCTTCCTCGCACCACTCGATCCCTCCCCGTTGACGTTACCGGCCATTTCATCCATCGACCGAGCGAGAAACGACGACGACGATCGTGAGGGAATTCGCCGAGCGAGGATTCCCCGCCGTGCGCATTCCGGGCCCACCCACTTAACGGACGGCCCCAATATGCTCGACTGATTTGCGGGATCAAGCATCGCGACATCCTCACTCGCCACGCTCTTCGACTAAAATAACCTTATTCAAAAATATTCTGATCTCCTATAAGCATGCATAACAAAGATCGCATGGTTCGGCCAGTCACTTGACGACATGTCAAAGCTTGCGGCATGAGACGTTATTGCGCACGAATTTGGACAGATATATAGTCACATGTCATATTCTAAAGATTGTGTGTTTATTGAGGGATGCCTTTACTTTTTAATTTGTTTCTTTCAAAAAATTATTATTATTTTTTTAGGTATTGTCGTCCATACAATTTGACTTCAATTCAGCACGTAATACCTACAATCTTGCATAACATGTAACATAGACCTATAATTTGGCATATAATTATGTAACACGGAATTCTAAAATAAAAATTATAAATTTTCAACGTAGGAAAAACACTTTCTCTGCCTCACCCTTCTTGCAAGGATTATTGCCAAATTGTGGGAGACGATGTTATATTTTATTTGCCTATAACACCTCTGTTATTTCCCAATCCTCCCCATAAATTGCAAGATCACATTACTATATCATTTCCTAATGGAGAGATAACAAAAGATTACCGCCATCCGATGGGTCGCAACCCGGACAGCTGTAGCGCGGGCAGCGCGCGACGGCAGAGCTAGCCCGTCGAGGAGTAAAGGCAAGGAGGCGGCGGTCGACAACGACGTCTCGTTGACGAGGATGGAAGACAGGGAGTCGAGAGAAATCGCCATTGCCGAGTGGGAAGCGCAGAGACACGGAGACAGAGAGAGAACGAGATTGCGAAGGAAAAACCAAGCAGATCTAGAAAATCAGAGAGAGACCCGATCGGGGGATCGGAGAAACCCGAGGATCAAACCGAGAAGGGAGAGAGACGAAAGCGATAGATCTCTTGCTATCTTGCGGAGGCAACGACGCGGAGAGGGAGACGATAGGACAGATCGACTCAGCAGAAGCAGATTCCACAGAGGAATGCTTCTTCTTAGAAAGGTCCACTCACCGATCATCGAACCAGTAGACCGTCGGCTCGATGGGGAGGGAGAGAGAGAGAGAAGGTTGGAGGGATTTGGGTGTTGAGGAAGAGGACGAGATGAAGCGTCAGAAGGAGGGGAAAATGTGTTTTCCTTTTTCAGAAAAGGAAATTATTTTAGAAGAGAAAAAAAAAGGGAAAAAAAGCTCCAAAAATTCCAAATTATACTCATTATAACATATTTAGCCTAAAATTTTTTACGATACCAAAAATCTCAACTGGTATCTGCGTGATACATTTATCCTACGTCAATATTCTGTTAGTGAGCACTGTTTAAAATTTACCTTCATGGATAGCGGAAGGCAAACTTTGTTGACAATGGCAACTTAAGTGGCTTAAGCAAAATAAAAAACAATGTCGTTTTAGTTTAAAAATCATCTTATTGAACCTTGATAGAGATTAAATAAATCACACAAGTATAAGTTTGAGATTTTAATTTCATAATAAAAAGTTTAAGGTAAATGTGTTACAACGTGTATAGTTTGAGATTTTTATGTCGTAAAAATAGTTTAGAGTAAATGCGTTACAACAAATATAATTTGGGGTTTTTGATGGTATTTTCTCAAAAAAAAAATTCATTCAAATTAAAATGAGATCTTTCTGCAATTAGTTCATAATTATTTACATATTTGAATTACAATAATGTCCAATATATTGTAACACACCATTACAATTTATCTTAATAGAAGGCTTAGACGGGAATGAAATTTTAGGCAAATTTGTAAGGTTGAATCCAATGAGTTCGCTTGTATATGGTAGACATGAATCTAATGTTTTGACTACTTCAGGCTAAGTGCATCGTGTGCATGCGTCCATAGCACGTCGATTCCACATACATGGACTGAGATAGGCCCAAGGAAAGCCCCATTAACTTCTTTTTTTGGGTAATTAACGTTGATAAATAGTGGTTTGCACTAGTGGCGCACAATTTCTGTTTGGGCTTTTAAAGGCCCGAGACATGGTGGGAATACGTTACCCGCAATGGCTTCCTTTATCTAGACTATTATAACAAAATGAACAATTTAAAATTTCTAACGACAATACAAATTCGCCGTTCCTTATGATACATTGAATATACTATTATTTCAAAATTTCCGTTTCTATGGAGCATTACTTGTAATAACACACTTTACAAACAAAGCTCAAAGATGCTTGGACATGCTTGGATGGACTTATTAGATATTGCTAGTACCGACACCTAGAGGGGGTGAATAGGTGTAAATAAAAATTTTACGCTAAATTAATAAACACAAAGTCTGGATATAATAGGTGCAGAATTTAAGAATTAAGGTTAGTCTGGATGAGATAGACTTCTGTTATAGCAATTAAAAATAAAAAGAGTAAGGGAGAAGAAGATTGCAAACAGTTTTATAGTGGTTCAACTTTAGTCAAGCTTACGTTTACTCTCCCACGCTGTCAGCCAATAGGCTGAAATCCACTATGTGATCAACAAATGATTACACGTTCTTGAGTGCAAACACTTAGTGGTAGGATCTCTCACTAAGTCACTTTTCTTTGCAATTCACTCTAGATCACTTTGTTTTTGCACGTTTTGAGACAATTCAATGAAAGACAGAATTAGACTTTGCAATTGCGTATTCTTATCTATCTTCTACTGATCGTATGTCCTCCTTGTATACCCTTCAAACGAAAACTAGCCGTTGGCCATCACCATGAAGGATTATCTTCCATTTCCTTTCTTAAACAGACTTCATAAGGAAAGATTTCCTAGCCGTTGAAGACAGATTGAATTCCTTCAAATTCTGATCGCCCATATAAGCAGAATCTAGGTTTCCATAAGTGTTTCATCCTTATTTGGAAGTTGTCTTGATAATTGATTTTGTCAACCTATTGATCAGCAAAACCAATATAAGTAAGTGGAATTCATAGCCGTTATGGTCCTCATCCTCGTTCTGGATCTTGAGGTTCGTTCTGGATTCTTGACAAAATGAGATGTTGTGTCTGGTTGAGACTGCTTCTGTAATCGATAGACTTTGCTGATTGTTTAAGCACACGAGTCTTCTTCCTTAGTACACATCAGAAGTATCACTCGTTTAAGACTTTGGAAAGTTTTGTTAGCATCAAAACTATGAGTTTTCTCAACAATCTCCCCCTTTTTTATGGTGACAAAACTTTCCTGCAGATATTTCTCCGTTCTTGCAGAAAAATGTTAGGCAAAGTAGATATGCAAGATATATGCATAGGCATAGCAGATGATATAATAAGCCATGCAAATAATAAGCACAATAATAAGCATCATCCGCATCGCAAAAAATAGTATCTGCAAATTCTCCCCATTTTTGTCATCATCAAGAGGGTTGAAAGTCTGCAAAGGTAAAACAAACCATACCAAACACGCCAAAACCAAGTCTAAGCACAAAGCAAAGATAAATCAAGGGAAATTGTTTTTGAAAACTGAATTCAAGGCTTGCGAGGAACTCGAACAAGTTGAAAATCCTCCATATTTATGATAGACTCCTCAACTTTGCTGATGCAATGAGTGAATATTGATTTCATTCTTGCCATACTTTGCTCATTTTGCTGGGTAAGAGTCTCTAGTTTGTTATTCAAGGAGGTTTTCAGAGTCTGAAGATCAATCTCTAGGGCGTATTGCTGAATTTTGAATTGCATAAGCAGATCAACTATCGGCATAGTTAGGATCAAGATCAGATTGAGCACTGGTTTCTCCAATTAACATGTTTGGTGAATTTGCTTCAAAAGTTGCCTTGTCCGAATTATGCTCCCCCTGAGATGTAACTTCTACCCTTTCTTCCACAACTTGTTCTAGATGTTTTCCCTTAGCCTTTGGCGGAGACTTGCTTAGTTGATCATCAGCTTTTGATTGGTCAAGAGTTTTTTCAGTTTGTCCCCCTACGATGATCATTCTTTCCTCTTGTTGTTCTCCTTCCTCTTTTTCCTCTTGTTCTTCCTCTTGTTCCTCAGGATTAGCTTCAAAGTCTTTTGACTTTTCTCCTTCGTCCTCTCCTTCTGACACATCATCATCATCTACATCCTCGAGTTGTTTTTCTTCCCCTACCTTGTCACCCACTTCTTCTGCTTCTTTCTGTGTCTCCTCTCCTTCTTCTTTTTCCTTATTGGCTTCTAAGTCTTCAGGAAGAGTAGACGCAGTTTGCATTGTAGTGGCAATGATATCAGAGAGAGTTGCATCCTCATCTTCATCCTGCAGAAGAATTGTTTGCCTTCTCTTCTTGGTTTTTGGAGAAGAAACAACGTCTTTTCCTTTCCTCTTTTTCCTAGTGGTGATTGTTGCTGATTTGGGTGTCTCCTTCTTCTTGCTTCTCGAAACTTCAACTGCATCCTTCAGATGCATCTTAGTTATCATCTTCTCTCCAATGGGCATTATGGATAGAGTTTTAGTGCATAACTTAGAGGGTAATTGAATTTTAAAATGTTGAAATATTCTTGTCACAGGAGCTCCATATGGTAATTACCCCTTCTCTTTCAGAACAGTTATGTACATATGCAACATCAAAGTATGAGGGAGAGTGAACATGATACCATTTTCAATAGCCCACATCATTTTGGCTTCAAATTTCGCCATATCAGTCTTTGAGGATGCTTTTGGCCTAATGCAGTTGATCACAATCTTATGTAGAATGATTCTGGTAGAGGTTAGGCTAGAGTAGGTGATGTTAGCCTTCAGGATATTTCCTGTGGTGAGATACCTACAAGCTGTTTCATACGACACTTCAATTGGCCTAAAGTATCCCCTTTTTCTCTTTCATGATATCAGCCAGAACATCCACATCAATGTCATAAACATCATCGTAAACACTGAACTACATTTTGCTGGGAGATAAGAAGGATAAATTCGAATAAATGTAAATAGTGAGTTCGGGATAAACCTCAGAAGTCTGCATGTAGAAATCATCCATCTATAATTTTTTGAACTTCTTCCTTATCTTTACTCCTATAGCATCTAGAAATTCAAAATGTACAGTTCGGTGATTCATTATACCTCTGTTCAACAAAGAAGCATAGCAATCTTTTGTTCTTTTGGTGAAACTTGACTTTCCTTTTGGCTTGTCAACTACAGCAACCACTCCCATTTTCATTTGAAAATTTTTGAACAATCTCTCATCATCGTCTTCTCTTTTTCCTTCCCATTGTCGCGACCTATTTTTTCCGTCCCAAAGGGGAAAGAAATATCTAAATAAATAGGTTTAGGGGTATTATCCAAAATGTGGGTCAAGAGCCTCATTAAACATGCTCTCCAAGCCCATACCCCGCGTGACATTGGGTGTTCATGAAAATCTTCAAATATGGAGTCGCCACTAGCCTATTGGGGTCGGCTAGAAACCGGGCGAACGTGGGAGCGTGCGTCACTTTCTACGCAACTGGCCCAGAGAGCACAGGGTCGGGGACTTGATTACACTAATTAGCCAAGTAGTGCCCTTTCGGTACCTAATCTTGTTCATTTCAAAAAGATTTTCTTTGTTAGGCAGTTTGGATTGATTTTAAACTTAACCACTAACATGTGAGGTGATCATGCGGGCGCGCAATCATCAAAATCACAATCAGCAATTAAAGAAAACATTAAATAAATTGCAAGGGAAAATAAACACCTAACATTAAAAGATAAATAAATGGCAATCCTAATTAAAGTAAGGGGGAAACCATAATCATTGCATCCTAAGCATGCATTCAAGGGCAATTATATTCAAGGATAATTAAAACCCTAAGGTGAAGCCATAAAGGCTTGTTTAATTTTAAACACAATCTTAGGCCGATGACTTTCCGACACTTTTTTTAAGAGAAAATTGGTCCAAGAATCATTTTAGAGCTCATTAGGGAACTCTGAAAAAAACTTGGAATTTTTGGGATTTTTGAAATTTTTTCTTTTTTGGAATTTCCAATATTTTAATATTTCCGATTTTTTTTAAATATTTTTTTCCGAAAATTTTATAAATTTTCAGGTTTCTGAATTTTCCATGAAATTTCTGAAATTTCGAATTTTTTATGATTTTTTAATATTTTTAATAATTTTTAATATTTTCTGAATTTTTGAATTTTTGAATAAAAATAATTCGGACCGGGTCAGGAAACCCGGCCCTACTAAATCTACTCGGACCCTGTCCGTCCGGGTCGGACTACAAAAGGCCGGGCCGGCCCTAAGCCCACTAAAAGAACAAAACAAAAGGGCCCACACGAATTTCTTAAAAAAAACCCAATTTTGATTTCTAATTTTTCTAGCCCAACTAAGAAAACCGGCCCGTGACCAAGTCAACCCAACCGAAGTAGGCCTGCGGCGAAGCCCGTCCTCTTCCCCTATTTTTATTTTTTTGGCCCTTTTTTTGTTTTTTTCTTTAATCTTTTTTTATTCTTGGTCTTCTTCTTCACGTATGTATGTTTCCCATGGACGCCCGACCGAAGCTCCGGCAGCTTCTTCGCCGGCCCGCCTCCGCGCGCGACGAGCCTGTGCCGGCTTTTAGAGGGGCGCCAGGTCATTTTCCGGCGTCGATCGTTCCGTCCGACCGACGCCGGATGCCGTCGGCCGCCGGTGACCGTGAACGCCCTCCGTTGCCGGAACCGAGGACATCCCCACCCGACTCGACGCAGGCCACTCATGAAAAATCGTCATAACATGAAGAAAAACACAACGGCAAAGGAAGATTCACAATATACTAATAAACATCCACGAACTAAGCTAGCGAACACGGATCCGGCGAGAAAAAAAATCTGGCCTTCATTTAGGCATTTTAACAAACAGGGAGTGTGCGTTGTCGAAACGAAGGATTTTTGGCTCGAACAGGAATCGGCTCGGGTCCAAGCTTCTAAACGATCATTCCAGTACACACAGGGACGTAAATGGAGGCACGGCAGGGACCGGGGCTCGCCCGAACTGGTCGGTGCGAGCTCCGGCCCGACGCTTGTGGAAACAGCACAAAAAATGCCCCTAGACCTACCTGGTTCGGGCGAGGCTTCACGGCGGACGGCGGCTGACGAACGGACTCCGGCGGCGTTCAAACGCTCTTCTGGGTTTTCTCTCTCACCTCTGACTTCGCCCTGTCTCCTCGCTCTAGCTGCGACTAAAGACCGGCTGGCTTCAAGGACAAAGAGCGGAGGCACGGCAACGGGACGTGGACCTTGGGTCAGGCGTGGCTGCCGGCGGTCTCTCACTCTCTCCCTCTGCTCTCTTGTTCTCAGTCTCTCGGTCTCCCTCGGTCGCTCCGCTCTCTCTCTCGGTTCTGCCTTTTTTTTCTCTGGTTTTTTTTTTTTTCTGTCCTTTTTTTGTCTCGGTTTTCTCTCGGTTGAGATCCACCGAAGACCTCTCCCTGCTGCTCTCTCTTTCTCCGCCCCGCTGCTCTCTCTTTCCCTTTTCTGCTTTCGCCTTCTTCCGACCTCGCTTCTGCCGTCTGACCTACCGACGTAAACACTGCCATCTCCCTGCACCTCCTCTTCTGCCCATGCTGCAGTTCACTTCGGTTTTCTGCTCCTGCAGGTTGCTCTTCCCGCACGGGGGGAAGAAGAAAGATGGAGGGGCCAGGCCGGGGTAGGAATGAAGGAAACGTGGGCTGAGCCCACGCGGGGGGAAAAGAAAAAGCGGGCTGAGCCCACGCGGGGGAAGGAAAGATAGAATGGGAAGGGGGGCCGGGCGGGCCCAGCCCCTGCCCGGACCCCTTTTCTCTTTTTTTTTTTTTTTTTTTTTTTGAAATTCGAATTTTTTTTGAAATCTTTTTTTATATCAATTTAGTGATGCAAATGCTCATAATGTCTATATGCAATGCAATTTTAATGAAATTTTTTTGTTAAGAGATTGGAAATTAATCTCTAATTTTCCTATGCAATTAATAAATACCAAAACAAATTGGCAAAATTTAGGTATCAACACCCATAAACTCTCAACACCACTTTTAGGGTCAGGCGTCTAGTCTATCTGTTCTACAACATCCTTTTATTTCGACTTGCCCCAATTTGGGTTTCTAATGGCCAACACAACCTCCATCAACTTCACCTCATTTTCGTATCCATGATCTTTCAAATATTCAATAAAAAAATCATTTGACGCACCTCCCTTCTGCAGAAAATCATAATGCCGAAATACTTTCTCTTGTCCCCTACTTGAATAGGAGTAACAACGGCTAAAGACATACCTTTGGCAATCCCTTCATATTTAGATTGTTGTGCAAAATGCCTAGGAGACTCTTCTTCAAATGATTTAGTTAAATCAAAATGAGTCCATCCTCTTTCAACAGACTTGGGTCCAAACGTGATGTCTAATTTCTATATGTTTTGCTCTTGAATGAAGGATAGGGTTCCTTGTAAGATTTATAGCACTTGTGTTGTCACATCGTATTTTAGTGCAAGCTTTTTCCTTACCATTATCTCTTAATTGTTGTCATATCCATAGAACCTGTGAACAGCAACTACCAAGAGCAACATATTCTGCTTCTGTAGTAGAGAGTGCTATAGTGTTCTGCTTCTTGGAAAACCAGGAAACTAGCATCTGTCCCAGAAGTTGACAGACTCCAAACGTACTCTTCCTGTCTACTTTGCATCCAGCTAAGTCAGCGTCTAAGTATCCAATAAGTGTAAAATTTGTTCCCTTGGCATATCACAGACCTAGCTTTGGATTAGTAGCAATATACTTAATAATTCGTTTCACAGCAGTAAGATGAGATTCTCTAGGGTCAGCCTGAAATCTAGCACACACACATACGCTAAATAGAATATCAAGTCTAGAAGCAGTAAGGTAAAGTAGAGAACCGATCATGATTCTATAAGTCTTTTGGTCCATTTTCTTTCCTCCTTCGTCCTTGTCCAGTTTAGTAGAGCTAGACATTGGAGTTTCAGTCTTCTTGCAATTTTCCATTCCAAACTTTTTGATCAAGTCCCTTGCGTATTTCTCTTGGAAAATAAATGTTCCTTCTTTCGTTTGTTTGACTTGAAGACCTAAGAAGAATGTTAGTTCTCCCATCTTGCTCATCTCGAATTCTTCCTGCATGGACTTAGAAAATTTCTTGCACAAAAATTCATTAGAAGAACCGAAAATAATGTCATCGACATAAATTTGGACAAGTAGAACATCCTTACATTCTTTTTTAATAAAAAGAGTAGTGTCAACCATACCTTTTTTAAAACCGTTGCTCATCAGGAACTTACTGAGTCTTTCATACCAGGCGCGAGGTGCTTGTTTTAATCCGTATAATGCCTTCTTCAGTTTGTATACATGATCCATCTTTTTTGGTTCTTCAAAACCTAGGGATTGTTTGACATAGACTTCTTCTTGTATGAGACTGTTTAAAAATGCTCTTTTGACATCCATCTGAAACAACTTGAAGTTGTGACAACATGCATAAGCAAACAAAAGTCTTATGGCTTCCAATCTAGCCACAGGTGCATAGGTCTCATCATAATCTATTCCTTCTGCTTGGGAGTATCCTTTATCTACAAGCCTTGCTTTGTTTTTGGTTACCCTTCCTTGGTCATTTACTTTGTTTCGAATACCCACTTTGTTCCGATGACAGTTCTTTCCTTTGGTCTAGGTACTAGTTCCCATACATCATTGTTTTTGAACTGTTGAAGCTCTTCTTGCATTGTTTTAATCCAGCTTTCATTTGCAAGAGTTTCGTCTACTCTTTTTGGCTCGATCTCAAAACAAGTGCTAGTACATTTGTTTCCTTCTTATTCCTTGATCTAGTTCATATTCCTTCGTCGATGTTGCCAATTATCAGATTGTGAGGATGACTAGATTTTTGCTTCCAGTTCTTGTTGTATTTTTCACTTCCTTCATAACCTTCAGATATCTTAATTGAGTCCTTTTGAGTCGAAATTTGTTCCTGTTGATCTTCTGTGACTTCTTTTTGAACTGGATCAAATTGTCTGCTATAGACAGACTTTTCAAGATCTATAGCAGGTTCTGGGTCTTTGAATGAAGTTTGATTCTATTGAGTCTGATCTCATTCTAGAAATCTTATATTCATAGATTCTTCCACAGTTTGAGTATTCTTGTTGAATACTCTACATGCCTTGCTTGTGATAGAGTATCCCAGAAATATTCCTTCGTCTAATCTTTCTTCGAACTTACCCGAATGATCATTTGCGTTTTTCAGAATAAAACATTTACAACCAAATATATGAAAATAAGAGACAATTGGTTTTCTTCCTTTATAAATTTCATAAGGAGTTTTTTCAAGAATAGGTCTCGAAACACTCTGTTAATAATATAGCAAGTAGTAGAAATTGTTTCTACTCAAAAACGAATTGCTACCTTGCTTTCAATTAGCAGAGTTCTAGCTATTTCCTGTAAAGATCTATTTTTCCTTTCTACAACACCATTTTGTTCTGGAGTGTAGGGTGAGAAGAAAATATGTTGAAAACCATTTTTGTCACAAAAGTTTACAAAATCTTGATTTTCAAACTCTCTTCCATGATCAGTTTTAATGCTTGTAATAGTATAACCCTTCTTGTTTTGAACTCTTTTTGCAAATTTTGATAAATACGAGAAAGTTTCCCCTTTATTAGCAAGGAAGAATGCCTAGGTCAATCGAGAATAATCGTCTACAATAACCAGACAATATTTCTTACCTCTTATGCTTTGAGTCCTTGTTGGTCCCAAGAGATCCATATGTAGAAGCTGCAAAACACGATTTGTAGAAACATGTTTTACTGGTTTAAAAGAGTTTCATACTTGTTTCCCTAAGGTGCATGCTGAACATAGTTCAGACTTCTTGTAGCTCAAAATAGGAAGTCCACGAACGAGCTTCTTGGTGGACAATTTTGAAATTTGTTTCATATTGACATGGCCTAGCTTGCGATGCCATAGATTTGCTTCATCTTGCACTGAAATAAGACACTTAGCAGTTTTTGAATTTATGTCCAGAAGATATATATTTCCATGCCTTTCGACCAATAAATGACTGAGAAGAATCTTGACTAGTTCCAAAACATATATTCTCCTTGAAGTTTATTCTGAATCCAGCATCACATAATTGGGTTATGCTTAGTAGATTGTAGTTAAGTCCTTTGGCTAATGAGATGTTACTGATAGCAAGGCTTCCAATTTGTATTGTTCCAAGTCCTTTATCTTTCCTTTGCTATTGCCTGCAAAAGAGACAGTTCCTCCTTTTACCTTCTCTAATCTTATGAAGGTACTTGAATCTCTTGTCATATGTCTCGAGCATCCTTTGTCTAAGTACCATTTTCTTTTGCTTCGACACTAGCTTTGCATTCAAAAACATTCTCAAGCTTTCTTTGGTACCCGGACTTTCTTGGGTCCATGAGAGTTAGTATAAGCTTTGTTTATCCAATTCCTCTTAACAGGTCTCCAAACTTTTGGGCAATTATTCTTGAAATGTTTTGATTCTCCACAATTTGAACATTTGAGATTGCTTCGACCAACAGGCTTTACAAAATTCTTTTGGAAATGATTTTTGTAGGCTTGTCGATGAGGTCTCTGTTTGAGTCTCTTCTTAATCTTTGGAAAATTTATCAATGACTCACTTTCCTTATTATATCCAAGTCCAGACTTGTTATAATAGGGAATTTGAATAGAAAGTATATGTTGTAAAGTTCTTGAGCCATTTGAAAATTTTGCAGTAATATCCAAAAGTTCCTTTTAAAAGATTCATTTTCTTTCAAAAGAGAATCTCGATTTTCCTTTGTTTCCAAAAATTCTTTTTGCGAGACTTTCAAACTTTTCTTTTTGAGAAAAATTTTGTTGTCTTAGTTGAGAATTTTCCTTTTTTAGTTCGAGAGATCCTTTTAAGAGTGGATTTTAGATTTAAACAAAGCTCATTAATATAATTAGAAACTTTACTAGGTATTTCAGAATGACTTACCTTGACTTCCTTGTCTGAATCTGAATCGAATTCTGAGTCTGTTCTAGAATTTGAGTCTGAGTTTGAGTGTGCCATTAGACACATATTATCATGTTCATCTTCACTTTCCTTGCACTCTATGTCACTCCATGTTTCAGCTTTCAAGACCTTTTTGTTTTTCTCATACTTGCCTTTCTTCTTTTTTAGTAGAGGGCAATTTGGTTTTATATGTCCATTTTTCTTGCATTCAAAGCAGATAACATCTTTGGCTGAGTCTTCTTCGTCCATAGTTCTTCTTTGTCCAGTTTGTCTAGATTGCTTCTTGCTGTTGAACTTCTTCCCTTTCTTGTTTAATTTTCTAACTTTCTTGATCAATAGGGTGAGTTCCTCATCATCCATTTCATCTTCTGAATCTGTGTCATCAGAATCAATGTTAGATTTAAGAGCAATTGATTTCTTACCCCTTATTTCAACTTTATCATTTAGTTGTTCTGCCTCATAAGATTGTAAGGTTCCAATGAGTTCATCAACAAATAATGGTGAGATCCTCAGTATTTCTCGGATAGAAGTCTTGATGTTATTCCAATCCTTTGATAAACCTCTTAGAAGCTTGTTTACTTTCATCGGTCCTGAGATTGGTTGTCCTTGATATGCAAGCCCATTTACTATTTCAGTAAATCTACTAAACATATCTCCGATAGACTCTCCCGGTTTCATTTTGAAGGATTCATATTGCCTGAGCAGAATGTTGACTTTGGTTTCCTTCACTCGATCTGTTCCTTCATAGGTAACGTGTAGCCTATCCAAAACTTCTTTTACTGTTTCACAAGATGAAATTCGGTTATATTCATTTGGTGATAAAGCACAATATAGAGAATAAATTGGTTTTGCATCTAATGCTTCTCGTTTTGTCAGCTCTTCTTTTGAGAGAGTAGTGGAAGGTTTTGTAGATTTTCCATCATCCTTCTTCGTGGCCTTTCTAAATTCAGCGTTTGGGTCAATTTCTTTCTCAACAACGTCCCATTCCTGAGGGTCCTTTGATATGAGAAAAGCTTTTATCTTGTTTTTCCATATATTGTACTGTTTTCCATCAAAGTATGGTGGTCGAGTATTACTTTGACCTTCAATCAGACCTAATGCAAGAATACTAGCCATAGAATATCTTTAACTCTGAAGTAAAAACACTTCAAGATACTGAACACGAGGCTCTGATACCAATTGATATTGCTAGTACCGACACCTAGAGGGGGGTGAATAGGTGTAAATAAAATTTTTGTGCTAAATCAATAAACACAAAGTTTGGATGTAATAGGTGCAGAATTTAAGAATTAAGGTTAGTCTGGATGAGATAGACTTCTGTTATAGCAATCAAAAATAAAAAGAGTAAGGGAGAAGAAGATTGCAAATAGTTTTATAGTGGTTTGGCTTTAGTCAAGCCTACGTCCACTCTCCCACACTGTCAGCCAATAGGCTAAAATCCACTATGTGATCAACAAATGAATACACGTTATTGAGTGCAAACATTTAGTGGTAGGATCTCTCACTAAGTCACTCTTCTTTGCAATTCACTCTAGATCACTCTGTTTTTGCACTTTTTGAGACAATTCAATGAAAGATAGAATCAGACTTTGCAATTGCGTATTCTTATCTATCTTCTACTGACCGTATATCCTCCTTATATACCCTTCAAACCAAAACTAGCTGTTGGCCATCACCATGAAGAATTATCTTCCATTTCCTTTCTTGGATAAACTTCATAAAGAAAGATTTCCTAGCCGTTGAAGACAGATTGAATTCCTTCAGATTCTGGTCGCCCATATAAGCAGAATCTAGGTTTCCATAAGTGTTCCATCCTCATTTGGAAGTTGTCTTGATAATTGATTTTGTTAATCGATTGATCAGCAAAACCAATATAAGTAAGTGGAATTCGTAGCCGTTATGGTCCTTGTCCTCGTTCTGGATTCTTGATAGAATGAGATGCTATGTCTGGTTGAGACTGCTTCTCTAATTGATAGACTTTGCTAATTGTTTAAGCACACGAGTCTTCTTCCTTAGTACACATCAGAAGCATCACTCGTTTAAGACTTCAGAAAGTTTTGTTAGCATCAAAACTAGGAGTTTTCTCAACATTATTAAAAGTATTCATGACTTTGTCTTTAAAATGAAAAACTATTCTCTTTCAAAAGTCTACTAGAAAGATTTTAGACAACTCTAAGTAGATTTTAATGCCAATATGTGTAACTCAAAATCGTTAAGGTGGATAACATTAAAAAAAGGTCAAATATAAATAATTACAAGTAAACCTAGTTTTATCAAGTGAGAGTAATACATCACGCATTGTATATAAATTTTAAAATATATTGAACCGTGTAGAAAATAATTTTGAGAGTTGAAAAATTGCGGAACGATTCTTATGGTTGAAGTTCTTCCAATTCATCAAAATGTTGTCACATTCCTACATTAGAGCTTTAGTCTAAGGTCCATTGTAACCTCACAGAGAAAATAGATGTGTATGTGCAAACTCTAAAGAACGGGCTATCCACGGAATTGGAGGTGATTTAGGGGGTTCTCCAGGTTGACCTCCAAGGAAGGTCTCGACCCAAATGGCTTGTTAGGCTCGATTGCTTCACTTGTGTTGCATTGCAAATAGCATTCTTTTAAATATCAGGAATTTTCAATAATGTCTCTGAATTCTAGTCGTGTAGTTTGTCATGTCCCCTTCACATTGGAAAGCACCCTATCGTTTTTTTTCCATGGAGACATCGTTTGGTCATTTTTCTTTCCTTATTTTGCTTATCTTTTGGGTTCTACATTAAGACAATCATTAGGTAGGTATTGGTACGAATACTAAGACAGGTCCTAACTAGCAAAGTGTCTATTGATGCAATCAAAAGAGACTCTGTTCATCTTGAAGAAGTTCACCTTTTTAGTATTTGATCCTTTGGTCGGTTCCCTATTGATGTTTCAGCCCACCATTTGTTCCAGCAACTTTCGATCAAGATGCGCTCTTCCGCTTCCAATCGGCGATCGAGGTCAATCCAACGAGACACCATCAAAGGCGGCAATTGACTGCCGAAGCAAACTACGTGAATGGATTGGGTCGTTTGCAGCAACCGCAGGCAAAGAGTCATGGCTTTAGACCTCTCACACGTGAAATAATATTTTCACGACTCTTTTCCAAAAAGCAAACATGAAATTATATTTTCTTATTTTTTCAGTAACTAAAAACAACCATTTACTCAAAATTTCGAAAAAAATAAATTAACCAAGGAATGAAATTGGTCATTGCACTTTAACTACAATTCACGAATTTTATCGAGTATAATTTTTTTAGTGAGAAGTGGATAGTGACCTTTTCTTTCATCTATTATCTCTTTCTGAGGCCCAATTTACTCTTTAATTTTTACAGTTAAATTACATCAAAATATTAAAGTAATATGTAAGTGAGAACTGAATGGAAAAGCCAAAAAGTGAGATGAAACTCAATTTGACTTAAATATGTAGATTAAGAGAACAAAAAACGACATAAAATTTCTACAGGAGTTTGAGGAACTTTGTGAATACAAATAATATCTTATTACAATTATTTTTTATGCTTGAATTACAAGTAAAAATGATTCAAGTCATCACTTCAAATGGATTTTACGAAAGAAGCTCCATTCTGGGATTATCAAAACAGCAATTCAAATTGAACATCAAAATTTTCCTCTTAAAAAATCAATTATGTGATGGTTGCTCGAGGTCACTTCAATGTCCTAGTTATGAACCGTTGCCTTGTGTCAATCTTCTTTCCAAAAGATTCAAATGATGGTGGGTCGTGTAGTATCTTGCTCCCTCGTGATCTGGCTTTTAGTTTTGAAAGTAAAAATAAAAATGACAAGTGAAATGTAGTTTTTAAAAAAAAAATATTGCCCCATAATCTATGGCCTGGAATCTTTCCTTTCCTAGGTTGGGGTGATTCAAATGCATTTTAGGAGTAGCCACCAATAACTTAATTTCTTAGTCAATCAAAAACAAAAAAAATTATTGATGTTATGGGGAAAACAATTAATCACCTAGTGGGAGGAATTGTTCAAAAAGTTTTTAATCAATTGCAGTTCTGCTAATTCAGTATTAAATCTTTCAATTTTACCAATTGAGTTCTAAATCTTTTTACCTTTTGCCAATTTTGGCTAAAATTTGCTAATGTAGACGCCAACTGCACCATATAAAATGAACAGAGAATGCTTAGTGAATTAGCTTTATCATTAGAGAAAATAACCCCAAGATTGGCATAGTTTGTTGGGGGTATTTATCATGCCCCAAACCCCGAGCACGTGATAACCCCTTCCCTTAGTTGATAGAAAACGACATCTTAAGACTTGTCGACGATCATTCATTTTAATATTTCATTATGCGTAAGTGGAAGACGAACCATCCTCAGTCCAACAAACAATCAAACAATTAAACATGGATAAATGGATGAAGAGCAGATACGACAACAATTATTCATTTATACATTTTCATTGGATTAACCAACGGAGGATCGTTTCCGATATACAAGCCCAACAGAGGGGCCGATCCATCCTCTAAACCAGTCCAAAAAGAAACTAGGCTAGGCTAATCCAACTATACAAAATGAACCCTCGGGTTCATCACCATGGTCACTCAGACCCATCGGACTCAGGCTCCGTCGGGTCGATCACTAGAGGAGCGGGGGCAGGATTCTCCATTGCGTCATTCTAAGGGCCTAAAAGTGGTTATATAATAACCCGTGAGATAAAATTTCAGCGAGTTCTTCCCCTAAACCTCGGTTAGTACACCAACTCAACCCGAGGTATCTCTCTAGAACCACCCCTCACTCAACCCAACAACCCACAACCAATGACCAACAAGCAACAACAACTAGGGTCAACCAACACTTAATAATCAGTTCACATACAACCTTACCCCGTATGCCATACCATACACGTTAAACCTTACACAATACAAGCAATGCAACTACCAATCAAATAGTCGGTTCGCATGCAACCTTATCCGGTGTGCCATACCTTGCACGTTATATGTCAGCACAATACACGCAATGCACATGGCCGTTAGATGATGCAGCTCATCAATCACATGCGAGTCGCGTCACAAGCGATCTCACCTAGCCATTGCCACACCCTGCATGTTATCAATTCATGCGTGTGTGCAATAAATAATGTGATCACCTCATGCATAGTCGAAACCGATGATGTCATGTTTTCTCATGCACTCTTGCATCCATATGTGTTCCGATTATTACTGCCCCTTGGGCTACAACCGAGGCGCTACGGTGCTAAGGCGCCCTTCCTCTGTAGAGACGCAACCGTGCCTTTCTATGCCCTTCCTCCGATGTCTACTGGTATAGCCAAGCATCGCCCTCCCCCATGAGGCGTGGCGACGTCAAGGGACCCCCGCCCAAGATGGCATTCCCGAAGGAGCATCGGCCCGGCCTTTACTGCGACTCCACATTCGGACCCCGCCGGGTTTCCGATAAATCGGACTATCACCCCCGGAACTACGGCCGGGGCGGCAAGTTCAACTTAGTGATCACGCAAGCATACCACCACAATCCACTTATTATCTTTGAGCATTAGCCAATGCACACATGCTTGTAATTAAAAACCTCAAATCATTTCTCATAAAATTGGTCCATTTCCGTGTCCCTCGGACAAATCATTTTCCCCTTACTTTTGTGAAAACCATACTATTCAAGCGAATGTTCATGCAATGACACATCCAATTCACCTCATAAAATCAAGACACGTGAAATTATGCACATCTTCACTTCCGAATAAACAGTGCCGTGAACAGTAATCATGAACAGTGCACTTAAACAGTGTAATTTCATAATTTTATAATTAAAATATTAAATTCAGAAATTAAACAAAACATTAATTAAAACAATTAATCAAGAAATTAAGCTAAACATGCTTAATTATCACATAAAACACAATTAAGCACAATGAAGCACAATTAGGCACAATTAAACAAGATTAAGCTAAGCTAATCTTAACCATCTATTTAAACACCTATCTTAGGGCTAATAAAACTTAATTAAACCCTTAAACCAAAATTACCACTAACTAAACCAACCTTAAGCAAGTTTAGGCACTAACAAAGGATTAGGGGCTAAACTTACCCGTTAAGCGGGTTGGCGACACGGATGCGGCGGTGGCAACGAAGGCGACACTTGGAAACCTCAACCACGACACTCCAAGGCGGTCCTAGGGTCAAAACAGTAGAAACCAACCTCTACTTCCCACTGAACTTCTGAAAACAGCACTGTCAAAGGAGGAAAGGGGCTGAACGGAGCTGGCCGAAGCTCCGACGAGCGGTGGCACCTGGGGGTCGAGAGGGAACTGCTGGTGGCTAGGCTGGGCGGAGATCGGGCTGGAACAGGAGGAAAAAGGCTGAAACAGGCGGTACTGGACAGGGACAGGCGGTTAGGGGTTGGTTGGCTTCTAGTCAATTGGCGGGTCGGCCAGCGACTCCGACCGACTAACGGCCGACATGGGCAGTATGGATTCTCTCTCTTGAGCACAGTGGTGGGTGGCATAGGTGGTGATCAGCACGGGAAGGCCACGAACAATTCGGTTTTTCGGAGGAAGGTCAGAAGGAAAAACAGAAGGAAGGAAGGGAAACAAGGGGAGAGAGAGGTGTGTGGTTTTTGGAGGAGCTGAAGGGGAGAGAGAGAGAGAGAGAGAGTGAAGTGAGGGCTGAAGATAAGCCTCATCAAGGCCATTAATGGCTTACCTCAACTCCCCAAGCAAATGACATCATCTTCTCTCTTTTCTTTAAAATATCTAGGGGCAAAATGGTCATTTCCACCTTACACATTTCCCAATCTGCCCTTGGGCTGAAAATGAAGGGCGGGCCTAAGAAATGGGCTAGAAAATGAATAAAAACGGGCTTGGGAATTTGTTGGGCTTGAAACGGCTCAAGGTTAGACAATGGGCTCGGAAGGGTAAATTGGTCGGTTGGGTCCAACGGGCTCACTTGCTTGTCTCGGGCTTATCATGGCGGCTATCCCACCTTAGGCGTGAGGCCCACACTGGTCTTGCCCGGCCCACGTCCTCGTAGGCTCGTTTCCTCAGTGGAAAAATCCCTTTTCCAAAAACTCGACTCAACTGACACTGTCGACTGTCAAAAAAGCATCATCCAAAAGCCCGTCTCGGATGTTCCCGAAAATTGGAAGTCCAATTTTGGATTCTCATGCCTTGTCAATTTCGCCTGAATATTGTTTTGATACAACTCAGATTGACAGGCGGCTTCGAGGATTCACGTGTAACCGACTCGTGTCAAATCACGTTCAAGACTTTTCGACACATAGACGTCCTTGATTACATGAAATTGCGAATGATAGATTCTTATTTTAAACTACACGATTACCAAGGATCGACATAGGGTCGTTTGCGGGCTCGATAATAGTAAACGGAATTACTCATCGTCCCATTATGTTATGTCCGCAAATCGACTTCTAGTCATCCCCGAAATCGGTCTGCATATCTACAGAATCGTCCTTACACAAATCTCACGGTCGAGTCGTTTTCCCAGGTCAAGTTCTTTAGTCGTATGAGTTTTGTCCTAATTAGCCTTTCCTTTCAAGGTCAGTATCTCGAGAATGATTAGTTCCGAGTGAGATCAACCAACAATGTATTGACGAAATTCACGTTCTATCATTCCTCAAAGGACTCGAATTTCAGGACGTCACAGTATTGAGGATTCTCTAATTTAGGAACTAAAGATTATTCGTTGGAAAATTACAAGCTGGGTATATATTGCTCTAGTTTAGAGCTATATGCACAGGTCAAAGGCCTAAATTTAAGTGATTTGTGGGGCTTGTAGGGTATGCAATAGCTCAGGAAGTTGATTCTCCATGCCATGCCCTGAGATTATAAAAAAAAAGAAAAAACGATGAAATTTACATTCAAATCAAAATATGAGATCTTTGTGGGACTACTTCATAATATAACTATTATTTAATTGACCATTATATTGTAACATTGCTACGATTTATCTTAATAGAAGCCTCGGGCGGGAATGAGATATTTAACATTGAAATTGAAAGAGTTCGCTCATATATATTGGATCTAAATCTAAAGTTTTGAGTATTTGATGTGCATCATATTCACACGTTCATAGCACATTCATTTTGCATACATGGACTGAGATAGGGCTCAAGGAAAGCCCAATTAACCTTTGATTAAAAGTGGTTTTCAAGGCCCAAGATATGGTGGGAATTCATTGTTTTTGTGATATATTGAATATCCTATACTTCTCAATACTTTCATTTATATTGAGCATTGCTTGTATTAACACATATTACGGACAAAGTTTAGAAATTTGCAGTAAAGAAAATTGGAATAGGAGATAGTATATTGATCAACTTGCCAAAGATGATCGGAAGGGTGAAAAATTTCCCTTAACATAATTCACTAAAATATATAGAACTTGCGATATCAATTAACAACTCTCATTAGAAAATCCCGATTGTTGATTCTTTTCATGAAAATATCAAGTACTTTTCTCATTTTTCAAAACAAGGTAGGTGTTTCGTATTACAACTAGCTATAAAAGTACCCGAAAATAAACTTTTACTTGGACAGGACACTCATGATATGCCATGTGTCACGTCAGCAGTGGATAGCCACCATCATGGACGCAAATTTTTGTTTAAGGAATAAAAAATCAAGATTTCCCACCTTGAACTCTATTTCCCTCGTTCTCAAAATATACTTTCCATCCCAAGACAAAATCTTATTACAACAAAGATCAAATTGCCCCTCTTTAGAAATTTCAAGCCTCCAAGTGCTAGTTTCCAACTTTCCATCATGCATAAACCTCCTACCTTTCCCCGACCCACCATCGTCTGGCACCGTGGACCCCCTCCTCACTAATACCGTCGACCCCCTGCACCTATGGTCACGCTTGGATCTCTCTCATCCCTCTATGAACAATTGTCCCCCCAAAATTCTTTTCATCGCACGTTTTTGCTTTCACTTGGGTCACTGGCCGTTCAAAAAGGAAATATTTAAAATGGTCTATCAATTATTATGTTTTTATTAAGTACGTATTTTTATTCAGGAACTAATCCAGTCAGGAATTGTTATCAAGAATAACATGATTACGAGAAGACAACAACCGCCGAGGGACACGTCTGCATCTGCATCTATTGTGTCCTACCCACAACGTGACAAAAGTGGTCAAAGGCAGATGGTGGGGGGACAGCTATCGCGAAGAGCGCTCCAGGTCATGAAAGGAATCGTACATTAGCGAAAAGTAAACTTTTTTTTTTTTTTTACTTTTTTGGGCCCCCAGCCTTCTATTTTTGCACTAAATAAGAGCAGACCAAGACCACCCCAAAACTGACTTCTCTCTCTTCTTCCGTCAGCGTCCAAGCCCGCTTCGCACGCTCGAAAATTAGTCTCTCTTTCATAAGAAAAGTTTGAAAATCCATAAATGATAGAAGTCGAGCATCACATCGAAACTAGCTGGAACAAGGGTTTCTTCTCCGACACACGCATACAAACAAAGTATGAGTCAAAAAGGCAGAGTTAGAAAGGGACTTAGCTGACAGAGATGCTGGCAATGTGTAAATCATGTCAAGTCAAGGCCGATCAATATTCGGTTATTGAAATCCTTTAGCATTGATAAAAAGAAGATGTCTCATTGATCAGCAAGTCGTCGCGGGCGCGTAAATAAAAAGTGCTAACTAATGCGTGAAAAATCACATGCCACCTAACAAGTCATCAATGTTGCTGTTACGCAACTTGGATCAAAGCCATGAGAAATGGGGGTTTCACACATGATACACCTATAGGATTTTTATTAAAACATTTTCTTTAATAAAAATCACGCATTGTGTATAAATTTTAAAATATATTGAACCACGTAGAAAATAATTTTGAGAGTTGAAAAATTGCGGAAAGATTCTTATGGTCGAAGTTCTTCCAATTCATCAAAAAACGTTGTCACATTCTTGCTCGTGGTCGAAGTTCTTCTAATTCATCAAAAAACTTGTGGTCGAAGTTCTTCCAATTTTAAGATTGACTCTTTTGTATGAATTGGTCTAGATGATTGTGGTTCAACCACGGTAAATGATTATATATAAGCTTGTGTGGCAAAAAGAAAAAAATAGTAAAATATTGCTCTAAAAAGAAACTCCAAAAAGAAAGAAAAGATGTTGAGTGGCTTTCTCCTTGCCCAATTCTTACTCTTTCGTATGAATTGGTTCAGATGATTGAGGTTCAACCACAGTCAATGACTTTAGACTTTATGACTTGATAACCACCCACATAATGGTTTTAGCAAACAAGTTCCACCATTTGGACCTAAATATTCAACCCAATCAATAAATTTATGCATCCTTGTCTTCCGTGAATTAAGCTTACTATGTTAGAGTGCCCATCAAATTTCATAACACTTATTTAGACAAAATCTAACTCAACAACCACAAGTTTGAGTTGATTGAAAGTTATTCTGGCTAAGTTGACAAGGACGTCGACCCATAATCTCATCCAAGCACAAAAAAAAAAAAACAAGTGCTTCAAGGAAAGTAACAAACAAATATGGTATAATCGATGTCATAGTAGAAATAATATAGTGTTTCAATTACTTCCCACGATGAACGTTACTTGCCTTGTGTCGCATATATCGAATAAGACTTCATTTTCTAAACAACGAGCATGTCTTCCAATTAAAGTCATTAGTGGGGCAATAGTAAGCTTTAATTTCAAAACTCTTATGCATTTTGCATGGGCAAAAATCATCACATGTGAAACGAGAAATATTATTAGTATGTTCAACAAAATCCCCATGTACCATCACATAAGGTTTTCGATAGATGAAGATATTTAGGGAAATCTCAAGTGTTAAGGCATTGAGCAATAAATTTCAAGATTGACTTTTGCGTATGAATTGGTCCGGATGATTGAGGTTCAACCACAGTCAATGACTTTATGTCACTCTGTGTGGAAAAAAGACAAAAAGTAAAAAGTTGTTCTGCAAAGATAGTCCAAAGGAAAGAAAAGATGGTTAGTGGCTTTCTTCTTGCCCAACTCTTACTCTTACAAATTTCAAGATTGACTCTTTTATATGAATTGGTCTAGATGATTGTGGTTCAACCACAATAAATGACTATATATTAGTTTGTGTGGCAAAAAAAAAAAATAGTAAAATATTGCTCTAAAAAGAAACTCCAAAAAGAAAGAAAAGATGGTGAGTGTCTTTTCTTCTTGCCCAATTCTTACTCTTTCGTATGAATTGGTTCGGATGATTGAGGTTCCACCACAGTTAATGACTTTAGACTTTATGACTTGATAACCACCCACATAATGGTTTTAGCAGACAAGTTCCACCATTTGGATTTAAATATTCAACCCAATCAATAAATTTATGCATCCTTATCTTCTGTGAATTAAGCTTACTATTTGCTAGAGTGCCCATCAAATTTCATAATACTTATTTAGACAAAATCTAACTCAACAACCACAAGTTTGAGTTGATTGAAAGTTATGCTGGCTAAGTTGACAAGGACGTCGACCCATAATCTCATTCAAGCGCAAAAAAAAAAAACAAGTGCTTCAAGGAAAGTAACAAACAAATATGGTATAATCGATGTCATGGTAGAACTAATATGGTGTTTCAATTACTTCCCACGATGAACGTTACTTGCCTTGTGTCGCATATATCGAATAAGACTTCATTTTCTAAACAACAAGCATGTCTTCCAATTAAAGTCATTAGTGAGGCAATAGTAAGCTTTAATTTCAAAACTCTTATGCATTTTGCATGGGCAAAAACCATCACATGTGAAACGAGAAATATTATTAGTATGTCCAACAAAATCCCCATGTACCATCACATAAGGTTTTCGATAGATGAAGATATTTAGGGAAATCTCAAGTGTTAAGGCATTGAGCAATAAATTTCAAGATTGACTTTTGCGTATAAATTGGTCCGGATAATTGAGGTTCAACCACGGTCAATGACTTTATGTCACTCTGTGTGGAAAAAAGAAAAAAAGTAAAAAGTTGTTCTATAAAGATAGTCCAAAGGAAAGAAAAGATGGTTAATGGCTTTCTTCTTGCCCAACTCTTACTCTTACAAATTTCAAGATTGACTCTTTTATATGAATTGGTCTAGATGATTGTGGTTCAACCACAATAAATGACTATATATTAGTTTGTGTGGCAAAAAGAAAAAAATAGTAAAATATTGCTCTAAAAAGAAACTCCAAAAAGAAAGAAAAGATGGTGAGTGTCTTTCTTCTTGCCCAATTCTTACTCTTTCGTATGAATTGGTTCGGATGATTGAGGTTCCACCACAGTTAATGACTTTAGACTTTATGACTTGATAACCACCCACATAATGGTTTTAGCAAACAAGTTCCACCATTTGGATCTAAATATTCAACCCAATCAAGAAATTTATGCATCATTGTCTTCCGTGAATTAAGCTTACTATGCTAGAGTGCCCATCAAATTTCATAATACTTATTTAGACAAAATCTAACACAACAACCACAAGTTTGAGTTGATTGAAAGTTATGCTGGCTAAGTTGACAATGACGTCGACCCATAATCTCATCCAAGCGCCAAAAAAAACAAGTGCTTCAAGGAAAGTAACAAACAAAATATGGTATAATGGATGTCATGGTAAATCTAATATGGTGTTTCAATTACTTCCCATGATGAACGTTACTTGCCTTGTGTCGCATATATCGAATAAGACTTCATTTTCTAAACAACGAGCATGTCTTCCAATTAAAGTCATTAGTGGGGCAATAGTAAGCTTTAATTTCAAAACTCTTATACATTTTGCATGGGCAAAAACCATCACAAGTCAAACGAGAAATATTATTAGTATGTTCAACAAAATCCCCATGTACCATCACATAAGGTTTTCGATAGATGAGGATATTTAGGGAAATCTCAAGTGTTAAGGCATTGAGCAATAAATTTCAAGATTGACTCTTGCGTATGAATTGTTCGGGATGACTAAGGTTCAAGCACGGTCAATGACTTTATGTTGGAAAAAAGACAAAAAGTAAAAAGTTGTTCTAAAACGAAAGTCCAAAGGAAAGAAAAGATGGTTAGTGGCTTTCTTCTTACCCAACTCTTACTCTTACAATATTTAAAAGAAAAGAACTTGAAAGGTAGATTCATGTATATTCCCAAAAACATTCCGCTAAATGATGATACAAGCCTCAAAATCTCCTTTACTGATTTATAATTCAATCGCATTGACCTATGTTCAAGATAATAAATTATTTGATAAAATCATTCTCCTTCCTCTCTTTCGAGCCAATCTGTACATAAATCTTAAGGTATTTTAAGTACGATTGTTTGAAAAATAAATCATCACTTAAAAAAAAAAATCCCTCTACAACAAAAATGCACAAGAAATCTTAAATATTTGTACAAAATGTGTTTGAGTCCTAATTACTTGATGAACCAATTGAGTCATCAAACTTTGCAAATAATAAATAAAGTCTTTTTCATGAAAAATGTTGAAACTTGCCCAAATAGCACTCAAAGCCTATGCAGCAACCCTTAATTTCACTTCTTAATATAGGTTTGGGCTTTATAACTTGATAACACCGACATAATTGTTTTAGCAGGCAAGTTCCTCCATTTGGACCTGAATATTCAACCTCACTAGGAAATTTATGCATCCTTGTCTCATGTGAATTAAGCTTACTATCTTTGGAGTGCCCATCAAATTTCATAATTGCTGATTAATAAGTTATCCCCATTCGGTACTCAAATCCAGATATTGGTAAATCATGCCTATTCATCAATCATAAAAATTTAAAGGATAAATCTTACTATAATAATATGAGTTAGCACATGGCCGTAATTATAGATCACAATCTAAAATTAGCTATAACTAAAAAAAGACATATATTGCTTTTCTTATTTTTAAAAGTTTAAAATGCTAACCCATAAATCTTTCAGTGAAAAAGAAACATATGTTTTGTCTAAAGAAAGAAAAATCATAAATTTACTTCAAAGAAGCATAACATTTCAAATATAATCATGCGCCACAATGGGATAGGTTTTCTTTATATTTTTCTTTTGGTCGGACTTTTTCTTTATATTAATATGCATCGTTTACTATGGGATTGACAAAATAACTATGGACAAGCTTGGGTGGACTTATTAAAATTATTCATGACTTTGTCTCTGAAATGGAAAACTATTTTCTTTCAAAATACAACTTTTGAGAGTTGAAAAATTATGAAACATTTTTTATGGTTGACGTTTTTCCTAGTTATTGTTGATATCTAAATTTTAATTTTTTAGTCTTGTCATTTATTTCATGAAAATTAAGGTACGGAATTCGTCAACAATTATAGAATTTGACCCCTAAACAAAATATAAATATTGCTTAATTTTGATTACACTTTACAATTAGGCATTAAGAAGATTTTCATTTAGTAATAAGGTGTGCGCATTCACAAATTTCATTCTAAATTGCCCCAGCTGTGAATTGCATCAATATTGGCCTAGTATGCTAAATAGAGTGGAGAACCTAATTTCATTTGGACTGTCAAGGCTAAGCTCATGTCAGCAAGGCCCTATTAAGTTCGGCTAATCCAGCCTATTAAGGCATTCACTTACAACACATTCTATGCTTGATCTCTCTCTCTCTCTCTCTCTCAATTTCCCAAGGCCAAAAGTCCCATCGGCGTTCCACTGATGGTGTTTCTCCAGGAAAGGCGTTCCCACCGGTGGCCCCCATCCACCACCGAATCTTCCTTTGACGTTCATCACCTCCATCCGTGGTCCCTACTCATGGTTGACGTTCTTATAAGGGGAAATTACTTAAAAAGTCCTAAATCTAATGTACAAATTTCATTTCAATCCTAAATTTTTCAATTTGGCCAATATAATTCTAAATCTTTGACTTTTTTTTATAGTTCATCCAATCACTTTAAACTGGAAATTGTTGATGTAGCGGTTTAGTCAACAATAGTTATTCTACGTGACACGACCAACGTTATACATGGACAAAACTAAATGAAATGAGTTTTAAGTTAATTTTTCTCACTCTTTTCTTTTTTTCCCTATTCTTTTCTTCTTCATTGTTCATCTTCTTCCCTCCAATGACCCTCATTGGCCATAGGCAAGGGTTGCAGCACTGAGCATAATCTTGGCGAGGGCTTGTACCACCTTGCCGGCCATCGTTGAGGCCTTAGCGACCCCGTCGGCCCTCTCTGATAGAGGGAAGAAGATGACTAGTAGAGAAGGAAAGAATATGAGAAAAAAAAGAAAATTGAAAATACAAATTCAAAACAATGTCGGTTCATTTAAGATCATCTATGTTAGACGCAGACTACTATGCTGTATGGGATGCTTTGTACTTACTAGACCATCACATCAACGATTTTTGGCCTAAATTGATAGAATGGATTATATTAAAAAAATTTAAAAGGTTTAGGACTGCACTAGCCAAGTTGAAGAGTTTAGATTGAATTAGAATCGGCAATTGTAAATTTTAGAACCCACCCCCCCCCGAGCGGCGGTCACTGGCGGTCACCTCTCACGCTCATCAGTCCATGATCATCCTTATGTTCGTGAACACTTCTTGGTCGTCGCGCCGCGATTGTCCGCGTTGGTGTTCTCTAGTTGAGAGTGATTACAGGATGCTTTAATATCAATATTACGCCATCATATTACGTAGTTGTCATACTTAGGATATTCAATATTACACGTTCTGGCATTCAGTATCTCACACCTCATACATTGGGAATCGGATTTTTGAGATAAAAGAATATCGAACCCCTTGTTATTTGCTCATGCAGGCATATAGTCTATTTTAAAACTTTTATCTTTGAATAGTATAATTTAGTAAGTTGCATGCGGAGTACATTAATTAAAATCACACCTAAGTTTAAGAAATTTTTAGTTACCTAGATTAACTATTTTAGGAGTCACTTAGATTTTTCGGTTTTCTAACTGGTTAATATCTAAGTTCTGTCATCAAGTCTTGAATTATGCTTTACATTAAGGCTTAGTCTTTAATTCGTTTTTTATAAAAAAAAAAGAGTTCTTGCATGATTGGGAGTTTTTACATAATAGATTTTGTGATTAATTCATAATTTTATCATGTTAGCAATTTTAATTTTGATTAATCTAGTTTAATCAGATTAGATTAATTTTCAGGCATGTAATGGATTGTGGCAATTAATTTAATAATTAGTTAAGTTTGGGTTGTGTTCAATTTTGGATTTAGGCGTTTATTTAAGTAATGAGGTGTTTATTTAAATAGGCGTTTGATTAATTCAATACTCAATTAGTTGACTTAATTTGTTAGGTTAGTCATTTAGCTAATTTGTTCACTTCAGTAACTAGATTCGGTATTTGATTCGTTTAGGCATTTAATTAGTTTAGATATCTAGCTCCAATACTCTGCTAGTATAGCATTTAATTTATTTTGGTATAAATTCCATCTAGCTATTTAATTGATTAATTCGGCATCCATTAAATAAATCCAGTATTCAATATATTCATTTAGGAAGTCATTCATCAATTAATTTAGATAAATAGTATTTTTTCCATAATTAGACTTAATCGTATTTAATTCCATTAAATAGAAACGTAAATGAGGATTAGATGCAGGTTGCATCCCATTAATCACCGCATCATAGATTTAATCTAATCTCATGTACTTTAGTAATTCATTAAATTATGCTTGTCTTTTTGTGCTTAGGGTTTTAGATTAAGTCATTCATGCACTCACTTGAGTTTTGACTCATAGCTCAGGGTCTTATCCCGAGGCTCAATAATAACAAGGCCTTGTCTAATTATGTGTAATACAGAACGGTTTTTTTATTTTATTTTTATAACACCTTTAATTATTTCATTTGGCTTTGCTTAATTATTGCTTGTTTATCTTTATAGCCTGCGCTCCCCTGCATGATCGCCATTCACATGTTAGACAATAAAACTAATCAAGATTACATGCAAAGCGTTTTCAAAACAGAGAAAAAAAGTATCGAAAATGTGCTAAATTGATCTAGTGTAATAAGTTCTCGTATCTACTATCTATGGTTTGCAAGAAAAAGATGTACTCCTACATTCTACTTGGATTCCAAATTGGGTCATAATAAATTAGTGTTGGCTTCAAATAAAACCAAATTCAATTACTGAATGAGAAAAGCAAATGGTGATCAGTAAGGTTTGGGATGGTTTGTGCTAGGCATAGACGCCACTTTGCATGAGGCATCATTTATCAACTTACAATGGGACACTTCATATCGCCTTTGCGGGAGGGTTGTGAGCGTAAAATGTACTTGCATATCCTACTCGGACTCCAAGTCGACTCACAATATATTAGTGACAGCTTCAAATTAAATCAAATTGAATAATTGAATGAAAAAATCAAGTTATGATTAATAAGGATTAAGATGGCCTGTACTAGACATAGGCGCTAATTTGTGAGGGAGTCATTCATGCCCATTTAATAATCCGTCATCTTGCCACGAGAGACTGCAAATCACTTTCCATGGAGCATTAGTCAAAGGTCCACTTGAATCCTCACAGAGTTGAAAATTAATTATGTACGCGTAAACGTAAAAAAGGGGCCTTCTATTGAATCGGACGTGATTGAGGGGTTCTCCAACTTCTCCACAACCACGCAAAGTCTCAACACATGATTATGGTTTGGCTTAATTTGTGGGGTATTTGTAAAGAGCATTCTTTTAAATAATAAAAAGAAAATAAGTTGGTATTATCATATGAGAACTTTGACGCTCAAAATAAAATTTCAACCTATACTTTTTCTAAATTGCGGATCATGTAGTTTGTCATGATTCTCACGTTGAAAAGCAACCTACTGTTTTTCCACAAAGACACCATTTGGGGCATCATTTGGTAGTTAGTCTTTCTTTCTTTCTTTTCTTTTTTTTTTTTTTTTTTTGTTTTAAATTAAGACGACCATTTGGCAGGTTTTGGTGTAAATATCAAGAACAGATCCTAATTAGCGAACTGTCTATTGATGCAATCAAAAGAGGCTCTCTTCACTATGGAGAAGTTCATCTTTTAGCATTTCTTGATGTATTGTTAGCTTCCCTGTTGATGTTTCAGCCAACCATTTGCTCCAGCAACTTCACTGATCAAGATGCTCTCCTCCACTTCAAATTGGTGATCGAAGTCGATCCGACGAACACCATCAAAGGTGGCAATTGGACCATGGAAGCAAATTTCTGTGACTGGATCGGTGTCGTTTGCAGCAACCGCAGGCAGAGAGTCACGACTTTAGACCTCTCGCACATGGGTCTCCAAGGAAGACTCTCTCCCTTCCTTGGCAATCTTTCTTTCCTGGCTTCTCTTGATCTCCGCAACAACAGTTTTTATGGCACGATTCTGACAGAAATCGGTCATTTACGCCGCCTAAAAGAGCTTGTGCTCGAATCAAACCAGTTCGAAGGAAACATTCCTCCCAACTTAGCCCAGTGCCAGAACCTTGAAGTCATGTCACTCGCGACGAACAGGTTAATGGGTGGCATACCAAGAGAATTCGGCTCCTTCCCTAAGTTGCAACAACTGAACCTTAGCTCAAATGACTTAAGGGGTCGAATTCCAAGCTCCCTGGGCAACATATCCACATTGCAGGTCATTATATTGGTCAACGCCACTCTCACAGGTTCGATTCCTTCAGCACTTTTCAATAGATCGCTCGCGTGGGTCAATTTGACGAATAATTATCTCTCCGGAAGTCTTCCCTCGGATCTTTGCTACCGCTGGCCTAACATTCAGGTGCTTTCACTGCGTTATAATCAATTCAGCGGCCTGCTACCAAAGACGCTAACCCAATGCAAAGAGCTTATCATATTGTGGTTGTCATACAATTGTTTTCAAGGAAGCATTCCTCAAGATATAGGCAGCTTGCAAAAGTTGCAAATCCTCTATATTGGTGCTAATAATTTGACGGGCACGATTCCTCGAACCATTGGTAACATGTCAAGCCTGCACAAGCTGGACATAGGATATAACGACATCAAAGGGGAGATTCCGAGTGAGATTGGCAATTTGTTCAATCTGCAAATGCTGCACCTTACGGCTGATTTGCTAACTGGTGAAGTGCCTCGAGAGGTTTTTAATATTTCTTCGCTCTGCTACCTTCATTTGGCTGATAATTTCCTCTCTGGAAGCCTTCCCTCGGGTAGTGATCTAAGCCTTCCAAATTTGGAAGTACTATTTCTAGCAGGCAATGGCTTTGGCGGCAACATCCCGCAGTATTTCTCGAATTTTTCAAACCTAATCTTATTCGATGCTGGGGAGAATCAACTCAGCGGACCCATACCCATGAGTTTAGGCAACTTAAAGAAGCTCATAGGCTTTGCTGTTCCGTCAAATCAGCTAACAGGAGATACTTACGGTTCAAAGCTCGGTTTTCTCTCTGCTTTATCTAATTGCCAGTCACTGAAAACCTTGAATCTGGAAGAAAACCCGCTTCGTGGCTCCATACCAGAATCTATCAAAAACTTCTCGAATTCCCTACAAATTCTGGTCGCTTTCAATTGTCAAATAAGAGGTCACATTCCCAACCAAATGGGCTTCTTAAAGAGCTTGACTTTCCTAAAGTTGAGCGATAATAATCTAGACGGCAACATCCCATCATCAATCGGAGGATTAGAAAGCCTGCAAAGGCTGTATCTTGATAACAACCATCTCGAAGGACCGATCCCCGAGGAGATATGCAACTTGACAGGTTTAGGAGAGCTGTCCCTCCACCAAAATAGGCTATCGGGATCGATCCCGAATTGCATTGAAAACCTGAGCAGCCTTCAAAAGTTTTTCATAAGTTCGAATAACATGACATCAGCTATACCAATTAGTCTGTGGAGACTTCAAGATCTCATCTTCCTCAATCTGTCACTCAATTCTTTCAATGGAGGGCTACCGCTTGAAATAGGAAAAATGAGAGCTTTGGAGAACATTGATCTTTCTTGGAACCAACTTACCGGTGCCATAACAAGTTCTATCCTGGAGTTGGAGAGCCTTACTTCTCTCAACTTGTCAAGGAACTCATTTCAAGGATCGATACCGCAATTGATCGGCAACCTCAAAGGTTTGGACTTCCTTGATCTCTCCTACAATGATTTATCAGGCGTGATACCTGAGTCTATGGAAGAACTTATATATCTACAAAATTTGAACTTGTCCTTCAATAAACTATCAGGAGAGATTCCTAATGGTGGGCCCTTTCGAAATTTCTCAGCTCTCTCTTTCATTGGAAATGAAGCACTTTGTGGAAATGCAAAATTTCAAGTCCCACGTTGTAGAGTAAATGGAAAGAAATCATCAAGTGACAAGCGGCTCCATTTATTGTACATTATGGTGCCAATTGTATCAGCCACACTTTTAGCCTCTATCATTTGCTTGCTTAGAAAGCATGGGAAAATTGGTAAAAATGATCCAATTTCGGTGGAGAACCCACCTAGAATTGACCACCCCATGATATCATATCGGGAGCTTTGCTCGGCTACTAACAACTTTGCCGAAAGCAATTTGCTCGGAGTAGGAGGCTATAGCTCTGTATACAAAGGGACTCTAACCAATGAGACAGACGTCGCGATCAAAGTACTGAATCTTCATATTGAAAGCGCCCTAAAAAGTTTTGACAAAGAATGCGAGGTTTTCCGCAAGATCCGGCATCGAAATCTTGTCAAGGTGATCACCTCCTACACGAATTCTGATTTGAGAGCTCTCGTGCTGCAATACATGCCTAATGGGAGCTTGGAGAAGTGGCTGTACTCCAACAACTACAACTTGGGTATCTGTCAACGAGTGAAGATAATGGCTGATGTCGCAACGGCACTTGATTATCTCCACCATGGCCAAGAGGAACCCATCGTGCATTGCGATTTGAAGCCTAGCAATGTTCTTCTAAATGAGGATATGGTTGCACAAGTCTGCGACTTTGGAATTGCAAAGATTTTGGCTATGAACAAGCTTGAAACACAAACCCAAACTCTTGGTACGATTGGTTACATTGCTCCAAGTACATTTACCGAATTTTAACTAATTCAAGCCTTTGATTACCAATATAATAGTAAAATATAATAGAGATATATTGACACTTGTATGTCTTTCGATCTTATTACTTGTGTCCCAAAAAGTAAAAGGCCAATAAAATATTCTTATTTCACAATCTATGATGCTTGCAGAGTATGGTTTGAAAGGAAAAGTCTCAACAAAAGGAGATGTTTATAGCTTTGGCATATTATTGTTGGAAGTGATTACTATAAAGAAGCCAACCGATGAAATGTTCAATGCACATATGAGCTTGACACAATGGGTAAGTGCAGCGATTCTAGACAAAGTGCTTGACATCGTGGATAGCAAACTCCTTAGCATGAATCATCAAGATTTGACACTTTCGAAACTCGAGAGCATAGTCTTATCAATCCTCAAGTTAGGACTGGAATGTTCGAAGGACTTGCCTGAGGAAAGAATGGACATGAAAACTGTCATGGTTAAACTCAACAAGATCAAGTTGTCACTTCCGGGACAAGAAAATAAGGTGGTGAGCAGCATGTAGAATTTGGGCATAATATCATCTTAGTTTGTACCGTCATTTCGTTTCAATGGCTTAAGTATCTCCACTAAGGTTCCTGATCTTCTTTTGACCTTCCTGAGTCACACGTGTTAGACTTTGGAAGGCACAACACCTGCTATGTTCTCCAAGTGGAAACATTGCCTTGAGAGTCTATGGATTTGCACAGTTTTTTCGTTTCGATTGATCATCGGCATCTTCTTCGTCCTTTGACCAACAGATTTTCTTAGGGTTTGGTAAGGCATGCCAAGCTCAACGCCTTCAGCCCATGAGCCTTGCGTGTCAAGCTGGGCAGGGCTTTGCCTTTACGGCCTGCACGCCAAGCCCGGGCCCAACACATGTTTTGGCCAATTGCAACCCCATTTCTGTTTTGAACATTTCCCTTAGTTTCACAAAAAATACTGATAATTTATATTAATCCAACAAAATATCATTTTAATATTTCCATATTGAAAATTGTAAAGCGAAATCAAACTAAATGGAACTAACAGTAGCTTGGCCTTAAAAAGAAGATACAGTTTTCATGCCCGCATTACACGCCAATATGGTCGTCTTCAATGATCAAAACAAACATTTATTTAAAATTCTAAAAAGAAGAAATTAAGAGATGGGTGAAACTAGTTGTTGCACTATAGAAGCGTTGAAATATGATAGGCCTTTTCTTTTGTCTATTATCTCTTTCTTTGGCATGTTTTCCATTGTTCTCTTTCAAGTCAAATTATATTAAAATATTAAAGTAATATGTAACTGAGGGCTAAATGGGAAATCAAAAAATTGAGATAAAACCCATTTTTGACTTAAATATGTAGATTAAGGGCATTTTTTGTTTTGATCGGCAGGAAAAAAAACGTTATACAATATGAATATGAGTAAAAACTTATTACCATTGCTTTTTTCCTTGAAGTACAAGTAGAGTGATTTGAAGTCTAAATATCAATTCAATTTGAACTTCAAATTTGCCTCCTCAAAAGATCTATTAAGTGATGGCTACTTGTGGTCACTTCAATCTTCTAGCTATGAACCATTGCCTTGTGTTATTCTTCTTTCACTAAGATTTAATTGATGATGGGTCGTGTAGTGCCTCGCCTTTGTGCAATCCGGCTTTTCATTTCGAGAGTAAAAGATGAAAATGATAAGCAAAATGTAGTTTTAAAAAATCCATTGCGTAGTCTATGGCTTAGGGTCTTCCCTTTCATAGGTTGAGGGGCTGTAATGATCTAAGGGTGCGTTTGTTTCGCGGAAATCATACCATTTTTGGAAAATATTTTCCTAAAAATCATTTTCCAGGAAAATGATTTGTTTTCTTGTGTTTGATGATATATGATTGAAAATATTTTCAAGGTGTTTGGATCGCATTTGGAAAATGATTGAATAACATTTGAACTAACAAAAAGGAAATGACCTAAAGATCTCAAAAAGGGAAAGTGTTTTCCCTTCCCATGCACATGAATTCATTTTCCTAAAATAATACATAATATTTATGTTGACCGGAAAGTATTTTCCATTGACCAAATCATTTTTGGAAAAACAAACGGCGGAAAGTCCAGAAAACACTTTGCAGGAAACTACTTTCATTGAAACAAACGCACCCTAAATGCCTAAATTCTAGATGTTATGGGAAATCAAATAATAACCTAGAGTCCAATTGACTCGTGAAAATCAAATTTATAGGTCTGCCGGTTCAATTATGCTTGTAGAAGGGTGAACATTCCTATATCGCCTTTTCATACCACATTCTCTCGAGTTTTGAAAACTACAAAGTATCCGCATCAAATGTAACCATCACATCATGTAACAATTAAGATGTCGACTGCATTGAAGCCATTTGTTTGTGGCGGACTTGATGCTTCCTAATGCCCCATCTCACATGATGACTTGCATAAAAATCACTTTTCCATAAAAGTGTGCAAATGGCCATTCTTCTTAACCCTCAACAACTTTGTGTGTAGATGCCCCGTCCCCATGATGAGTTGCATGAAAATCATTTTCCATGAAGTGTGCAAACGGCCATTCTTCTTGACCCTTGATAACTTTGTGTGTGAATATCCACCCCATGTCAGATATTTTTAAGAGGGGTTCTACTTAATATTGGATAGTCCTAGGTAATGGCATCAATGGTTCGCTTGATACTTACACTGAAACACTAGAGAAGTGTGCTTGACTTGACCCGACCTGAGACCCGAAGGGCATATAACTTGAGCAATCAGGTCGGTTTCATTTTTTTTTTTTCTACTTTGTGTTTGTACAAAGGTTAAGTTAAACATATTTTTCACAATTGCTAATGGGTCTACGCATCACACATCTCCAAAGACCTTAAATTCCAAAATGAATGCAGGACAAGGAACTTGCCCCATCCCATGAGAATCCCAAACTTAGTCCAGTCTGTCAACAAAATTAAGTACAAAGTAATTAAGCATTGTCCAGAGAAAAACAAACTTTCTAACAAAGACCACAAGGGGAAGAAATAAAGCAAATGCAAACAAACAACATTTCCGTCTCAAAAGCAAACATTCAATCTTTGCTCAACTAAGGTCATCCTGCAAGTTAGAAATGAACAAGACAGCAATCATCAAGTGCCTAATGCAAAATATGAAGAACTAAATTCTCAACTAGGGCACAACTCAGTGTTATTGCTTCCGCTTGTTTCACTCTTTTTCTCTTTTCACCTGTTCAATGAGCGCACTTAAAGAAAAGCCAAATTGTTTCAAACAGCACATACAGCATTTAAGGATAAGTAATTTCTGCAAGAGCACATTTCACCAATTTGGTATCAAATTAAAAATCGCTTCAGCAACTAATAAAACGTAAAAATCTTGCAATTGGCCGTAAAATTTATAGTTTTAGTGATGTGCCTCACATGAACCCAACCCCCCAAAAAAAAAAAAAGCAATATGATGTGCTTCTTAATTCATCAAGCTGCTGCAAATGAAAATCAAGTTATGACGGTACATAAAGGTTTGAAGGCTGGAGCTCATTCTACTCATCCATTCTTGAAAACAAAAGAGCCAGGCTCAAGGTTTCAGGCACAACTTGATGAGACTGCTCAAGAATTTTAATTGAAATTTCAGCGAGTCAGGGCATTCTCTTCCGTGAGGAAACTGTGTAATATCCCATTGGCAGAATTTCTAGCTGTTCACGTCAAAATACTGACATAAAAAAAGAACCATGCAACATGTAAACTGTAGTCCTCTACATCCTCCCGACAAATAAAGACGGTGAAGTGAGAGACCATATAATTGCTGGCACACAGAATCTTCAAAGTCATAGCAATGAGTTGTTACAGAATCCTAAAATTATAATGCACACTGCTGAATGCCATCTTGTTGACTGGCACATTATAAATTTCATGGAAACAAAAGGAGAATTTCCAATGTTTCCACACTAATATGCCGACTGCAGCAAGCGGCGGCCAGTGGCTAATAGGGAGGGAGACAATGAAAGGAGTTTTTATGTCTCATTTTTGTTTAAAAAATAGAAAAGTAAAAAAAATTTACTTCTCATTTAGGTTAAAGACTTATTTTTGGACTAAATAATTTGTTTCAGAGATAGAAAAATGAAGTTGTGTTATCCAACGGATTTCTGTTCAAAATTTATTCCTGCGAATTGAAAAATAAAAAAACAAAGAAACAAAATAGTTATCATATGAGTCTGAAATTTGCACATTGAGTATGTAAAGCGTCACAACTTTGACAAGACATGAACTTGGGTGTGTATATTTCATCAAAAATCAATTATTGTAAAATCGTTTTCTTTGAAATATTGTTTTTGTTGCTTAGAAAAATTAATTGAATGGAAATGCTTTCATTATTTATGATAGGTCCTGTCTAAACTTTTGGTTAACGATGCAAATGATTTTTGATAAATTTATTTCGTAAATGAAACAAGAGAATCATTTTTAAAAAAAAAAAACTTCTTGATAGTTAATTTTCCGTGAAGCAAACCCCCACCCCCCAAATCGCAGTTTTTGAGGCTGAGAGAGCTGCTTCATATATATATATATATATATTTGGTGTGTAACTTGTCTAGCCTTATCCTATGGAGTGAATTGAGTTCTACCAACTAACTAGAAATTATAAAAATGACAACTGATAAAAGAAAAGGATTGAGTGGCTATGTTCTCCAAGTAATTTCATTTCAATTTGCATTGTGTGTACGAATCTGCATGATAGTTCCTCATCTTCTTTTAAGCTTTCTGAATCAGAGGAAAACAATTCAAAACATGACAAGCTCTAGCAACAATGAATTTTCACCCATCGAAAGACTAACTCATGTCCGACTTCGGAAGGTGTTGCAACTGCCACGTTCTCCATGTACAAACATTGTCCTGAGAGTTGGTTGATTTGCTCGTGACAAATATTGTTTCGTTCAAACCAAGACAAATGTGAAGAACGTTTTTGATTGATCATTGGCATCTTCAAGCTAGCTGGGCGGCCAGGGCATGCTAGGCTCGACGCTTCTAGTTGCATGCCTGGCCCAGCCCATGAGCTGTGCCTGTCAAGCTGGGCATGCCCACACCGTTTTGGCCCGCATGCCAAGCCTGGGCTCACCACATCCTTGGGCCTATTTTAATCCATTTTCAGTTTTAAACATTTCCTCTAATTTTGCTGAAAAAGACTATTTTAATTTTTCTATATCAAAATTGTTAAGCGAAGTCAAACTAAATGGATTTTACGGAGGGAGCGAATGCCCGAGGTAGCCTTAAGCAGCATTTAAATTTCGATATAATATACAGACACGGATTTAGTATATCAATTGAAATTACGAAAAATAATGATAATTTATTTTACTAATGAAACAACTATGGTATTGATGTGGCTATTTGTGCATTCTCAAATGCCCCATCCTGTTCGTAGGATTGGAGGTAAAAGCTTTTTCTACATCGTTTGCAAACTATATGATAGCATTGATTCTCTGATCTTGAAAAATTGCCGCACGTTGGTGATTCTTCTTCGCATAGGATGAGCAAAACCGAGTCTGCTCTCATTTAAATCATCCATATCTTGTCATTGATTAAAGTTTGAAAGCGATTACCAGAGAGTAAACGAGCTCATCCATGTGCAGATTGTGGAGGAATTTGTTGTTTGCCTTGTGAATTTCCTTGAATGTCTATTATTTTTTAAGGATAGTTATAATTTTGCGAATAGCCACTAAATTCTCTTGGGCCTGAAGGCGTTGTTATTGATCCAAAAAGGAGAAAAAGAAAAAAATGGGAACAGACCAACTGCTTGGCCTTAACAAAAAAAACTAATTTCCTTGCACGTGTTACGCAAGCATGTGGTAGGAATGAGTACATCGGACTGCTCGAATTAGGAATCGTCCGCACCGGTTGGTTTGGTCTAGTTTCCAGGGGCATTGGTCTAGTTCTTGGTTGCGAGGGGAGAACCGGACCAACTATTTTTATTTAAAAATATATTTTTTTAATTTCTTAAAAAATGAAATAAACCCTAAAATAATAATCATTATAGTATTTTTAAATTTTTTTTCCTAAGTGATCGGTTCATTGGTCCAGTTAACCCAATCTTCGATCACAAAAATGGGAACCGAGAACCGATCACTCCTACGACATGGTAATTTTCATTCCTTATGAAACGTCATAGTGAATTAACAATAAATAAAAAACACACAGCGCGCGCACTCACATAGAGGAAGCCACGCATCATCACCTCCACTTCTCGCCAGCTAGAAGCTTCGCTTTGCATTTCCTCTTGCTGCCCTTCCTCGCACCACTCGATCCCTCCCCCTCGACGTTACCGGCCATTTCGTCCATCCACCGAGCAAGAAACAACGACGACGATCATGAGGGAATTCACCAAGCGAGGATTCCCCGCCGTGCGCATTCTGGGCCCACCCACTTAACCGACGGCCACGATATGCTCGATCGATTTGCCGGATCAGGCATCCTGACATCCTCGCTCGCCACGCTCTTCGACTAAAATAACCTTATTCGAAAATATTCTGATCTCTTGCGAGCATGCGTAACAAAGATCGCATGGTTCGGCCAATCACTTGACGACACGTCAAAACTTGCCGCATGGGATGTTATTGCGAACGTATCTAGACAAATATATAGTCACACGTCATATTCTAAAGGTTGTATATTTATTGATGGATGCCTTTACTTTTTTATTTGTTTCTTTCAAATCATTATTATTATTTTTTCAGGTTTTACGGTTCATACAATTTGACTTCAATTTAGCACATAATACCTACAATCTTGCATAACATGTAACATAGACCTATAATTTGGCATATAATTATGTAACACGGAATTCTAAAATAAAAATTATAAATTTTCAACGTAGGAAAAACACTTTCTCTGCCTCACCCCCTCTTGCAAGGATTATTGCCAAATTGTGGGAGTAACGATGTTATATTTTATTTGCCTAAACACCTCTGTTATTTCCCACTCCTCCCCATAAATTGCAAGATCACGTTACTATATCATTTCCTCATGGAGAGATAACAAAAGATTACCGCCATCCGATGGGTCGCAACCCGGACAGCTGTAGAGCGGGCAGCACGCGACGGCGGAGCTAGCCCGTCGAGGAGTAAAGGCAAGGAGGCGGCGGTCGACGACGACGTCTCGTGGACGAGGATGGAAGACAGCGAGTCGAGAGAAATCGCCATTGCCGAGTGGGAAGAGAAGAGACACGGAGACAGAGAGAGCGTGCGTGGACAGACCGAAACGAGATTGAGAAGGAAAAACCCAGCAGATCTAGAAAATCAGAGAGAGACCCGATCGGGGGATCGGAGTAACCCGAGGATCGAACCGAGGAGGGAGAGAGACGAAAGCGACAGATCTCTTTCTCTTTTGCGGAGGCAACGACGCGGAGAGGGAGGCGATAGGACAGATCAACTCAGCAGAAGCAAATTCCACAGAGGAATGCTTATTCTTAGAGAGGTCCACTCACCGATCATCGAACCAGTAGACCGTCGGCCTCGTGGTCCGCGACCTGCGCGGCGGCTCGATGGAGAGAGAGAGAGAGAGAGAGGATTTTAGAGAGAGAAATCGAGAGGAGCGAGAGAAGGTTGGAGGGATTTGGGTGTTTGAGGAAGAGGACGAGATGAAGCGTCAGAAAGAGGGGAAAATGTGTTTTCCTTTTTCAGAAAAGGAAATTATTTTAGAAGAGAAAAAAGGGAAAAAAGCTCCAAAAAATTTCAAATTATACTCATTATAACATATTTAGCCTAAAATTTTTTACAATACCAAAAATCTCAACTGGTATCTACGTGATACATTTATCCTACGTCAATATTCTGTTAGTGAGCACCGTTTAAATTTTAACTTCATAATAAAAGCTTAAGGTAAATGTGCCACAACGTGTATAATTTGAGATTTCTTATGTCGTGAAAATAGTTTAGAGAAAATGTGTTACAACGGACATAATTTGGGGTTTTTGATGGTATTTTCTCAAAAAAATTTCTTTCAAATTAAAATGAGATCTTTTACGCAATTAGTTCATAATTATTTAAATATTTGAATTACAATAATGTCCAATATATTGTAACACACTATTACAATTTATCTTAATAGAAGGCTTAAGACGGAATGAAATTTTAGGCAAATTTGTAAGGTTAAATCCAATGAGTTCGCTTGTATATGGTAGACATGAATCTAATGTTTTGACTACTTGAGGTTAAGGGCATCGTGTGCATGCATCCATAGCACATCCATTCCACATACATGGACTGAGAAAGGCCCAAGGAAAGCCCAATTAACTTTTTCTTTTCGATAATTAACATTGATAAATAGTGGTTTGCACTAGTGGCGCACAATTTCTGTTTGGGCTTTTAAAGGCCCGAGACATGGTGGGAATATGTTACCCGCAATGGCTTCCTTTATCTAGACTATTATAACAAAATCAACAATTTAAAATTTCTAACGACAATACAAATTCGTCGTTCCTTATGATATATTGAATATACTATTATTTCAAAATTTCCGTTTATATGGAGCATTACTTGTAATAACACATTTTACAAACAAAGCTCAAAGATGCTTGGACATGCTTGGATGGACTTATTACAAGTATTCATGACTTTATCTTTAAAATGAAAACTATTCTCTTTCAAAAGTCTACTAGAAAGATTTTAGACGACTCTAAGTAGATTTTGATGCCAATATGTGTAACTCAAAATCGTTAAGGTGGATAACATTAAAAAAAGGTCAAATATAAAGAATTACGAGTAAACCTAGTTTTATCAAGTGAGGGTAATACATCATGCATTGTATATACATTTTAAAATATATTGAACCATGTAGAAAATAATTTTGAGAGTTGAAAAATTGCAGAACGATTCTTATGGTCGAAGTTCTTCCAATTCATCAAAAAACGTTGTCACCTTCCTACATTAGAGCTTTAGTCTAAGGTCCATTGTAACCTCACAGAGAAAATAGATGCGTATGTGCAAACTCTAAAGAACGGGCCATCCACGGAATTGGAGGTGATTTAGGGGTTCTCCAGGTTGACCTCTAGGGGGAAGGTCTCAACCCAAATGGCTTGTTAGGCTCGATTGCTTCACTTGTGTTGTATTGCAAATAGCATTCTTTTAAATATCAGGAATTTTCAATAATGTCTCTGAATTCTGGTTGTGTAGTTTGTCATGTCCCCTTCACATTAGAAAGCACCCTATCGTTTTTTTCCATGGAGACATCGTTTGGTCATTTTTCTTTCCTTATTTTGCTTATCTTTTGGGTTCTACATTAAGACAATCATTAGGTAGGTGTTGGTACGAATACTAAGACAGGTCCTAACTAGCAAAGTGTCTATTGATGCAATCAAAAGAGACTCTGTTCATCTTGAAGAAGTTCATCTTTTTAGTACTTGATCCTTTGGTTGGTTACCCATTGATGTTTCAACCCACCATTTGTTCCAGCAACTTTACTGATCAAGATGCGCTCTTTCGCTTCCAATCAGCGATCGAGGTCAATCCAACAGACACCATCAAAGGTAGCAATTGGATTGCCGAAGCAAACTACTATAAATGGATTGGGGTCGTTTAAAAGAACCGCAGGCAAAGAGTCATGGCTTTAGACCTCTCACACGTGAAATAATATTTTTCGACTCTTTTCCAAAAAGCAAACATGAAATTATTTTTTTCTTATTTTTCAGTAACTAAAAACAAACATTTACTCAAAATTTCGAAAAAAATAAATTAACCGAGGAATGAAATTGATCATCACACTTTAACTACAATTCACGAATTTTATCGAGTATAATTTTTTTGTGAGAAGTGGATAGTGACCTTTTCTTTCATCTATTATCTCTTTCGAGAACCAATTTACTCTTTACTTTTTACAGTTAAATTACATCAAAATATTAAAGTAATATGTAAGTGAGAACCGAATGGAAAAGCCAAAAAGTGAGATGAAACTCAATTTGACTTAAATATGTAGATTAAGAGAACAAAAAATGACATAAAATTTCTGAGGAGTTTGAGGAACTTTGTGAATTTGAATAATATCTTATTATAATTATTTTTTATGCTTGAATTACAAGTAAAAATGATTCAAGTCATCACTTCAAATGGATATTACGAAAAGAGTTTCATTCTCGGGATTATCAAAACAGCAATTCAAACTGAACATCAAAATTTTCCTCTTAAAAATCAATTATGTGATGGTTGCTCGAGGTCACTTCAATCTCCTAGTTATGAACCGTTGCCTTGTGTCAATCTTCTTTCCAAAAGATTCAAATGATGGTGGGTCGTGTAGTATCTTGCTTCCTCGTGATCTGGCTTTAAGTTTTGAAAGTAAAAATCAAAATGATAAGTGAAATGTAGTTTTAAAAAAAATATATTGCCCCATAATCTATGGCCTGAATCTTTCCTTACCTAGGGTGGGGTGAGCTACAATGATTCAAATGCATTTTAGGAGTAGCCACCAATAACTTAATTTCTTAGTCAATCAAAAACAAAAAAAATTATTGATGTTATGGGGAAAACAATTAATCACCTAGTGGAGGGAATTGTTCAAATTTTTTTTAATCAATTGCAGTTCTGCTAATTCAATATTAAATCTTTCAATTTTGCCAATTGAGTTCTAAATAATTTTACCTTTTGCCAATTTTGACCAAAATTTGCTAACGTGGATGCCAGCTGCACCATATAAGATGAAGAGAGAATGCTTAGTGAATTAGCTTTATCATTAGAGAAAATAACCCCAAGATTGACACAAAGTTTGTTGGGGGTATTGAGGATTCTCTAGTTTAGGAACTAAAGATTATTCATTGAAAATTACAAGTTGGGTATAAATTGCTCTAGTTTAGAGCTACATGCACAAGTCAAAGGCCTAATGTAAGTGATTTGTGGGGCTTCTAGGGTATGCAATAGCCTAGAAAGTTAATTCTCCATGCCATGCCCTTGGATTATAAAAAAAGAAAAAATGATGAAATTTACATTCAAATCAAAATATGAGATCTTTGTGGGACTACTTTATAATATAACTATTATTTAATTGACCATTATATTGTAACATTGCTATGATTTATCTTAACAAAAGCCTCGTGTGGGAATGAGATATTTAACATTGAAATTGAAAGAGTTCGGCTCATATATATTGGATCTAAATCTAAAGTTTTTAGTATTTGAATAGATGTGTATCATATTCACACGTTCATAGCACATTCATTTTGCATACATGGACTGAGATAGGGCTTAAGGAAAGCCCAATAAACCTATGATTAAAAGTGGTTTTCAAAGGCCCAAGATATGGTGGGAATTCATTGTCTTCGTGATATATTGAATACCCTATACTTCTCAATACTTTCATTTATATTGAGCATTGCTTGTATTAACACATATTACGGACAAAGTTTAGAAATTTGCTGTAAAGAAAATTGAACAGGAGATAGTATACCGATCAACTTGCCAAAGATGATCAAAAGCGTGAAAAATTTCCCTTAACATAATTCACCAAAATATATAGAACTCGCAATATCAATTAACAACTCTTATTAGAAAATCCCGATTGTTGATTCCTTTCATGAAAATATCAAGTACTTTTCTCATTTTTCAAAACAAAGTAAGTGTTTCGAATAACAACTAGTATAAAAGTACCCAAAAATAAGCTTTTACTTGGACAGACACTCACGGTATGCAGTGTCACGTTAATAGTGGATAGCCACCATCATGGTCGCAAATTTTTGTTTAAGGAGTAAAAATCAAGACTTTTCCCACCTTGAACTCTATTTCCCTCATTCTCAAAATATTACTTTCCATCCCAAGACAAAATCAAATTTCCCCTCTTTAGAAATTTCGAGCCTCCAAGTGCTAGTTTCCATCATGCATAAACCTCCAACCTTTCCACCACCCACCATCGTCTGCCACCGTGGACCCCCCTCCTCACTAGTACCATCGACCCCCTGCCCCTATGGTCACGCTTGAGTCTCTCTCATCCCTCTATAAACAATTGTACCCCCCTCCCCCCCGGCCAAAAAAAAAAACGGCCACCCTTCTCTCCCTTCTAGTCACATATCGCGATAGACAATCTCAATCTAGGTCATCCATAATTTTATTGCAGCTCGAACCCTTTGAAGGTTGTAAGATCATCTAAAGTGTGATGACTAGAATTTGATTTTGAAGCATACAGAACAATTCAAACTATTCCAAGATCCTCTTCGAAGGTTAAGGGTGCAAATAATAATCGTTCTGATTCTCTATTTTTTTTTAATTTTTTTCTCAAGTTTTCGTAATAAAATTCATTTGGTTACGTCATTTTATTTTTTTTAATTTCTTAGAAAAAAATTTTAGCCTAGATAAATGAGAAGTAAAAATTTTCTATTTTTCTATTTTTGAAAAAAATAATAAATAAAAATTCTTTTTATCGCACGTTTTTACTTTCACTTGGGTCATTGGCTGTTCGAAAAGGAAATATTTAAAAAGGTCTATCAATTACTATGTTTTTATTAAGTACATATTTTTATTTAGGAACTAATCTAATCAGGAATCGTTATAAAGAATAACATGATTACGAGAAGACAACAACCGCCGAGGGACACGTCTGCATCTGCATCTATTGAGTCCTACCCACAACGTGACAAAAGTGGTCAAAAGCAGATGGTGGGGGGACAACTATCGCGAAGAGCGCTCCAGCTCATGAACGGAATCGTACATTAGCGAAATGTAAACTCATTTTTTTTTTACTTTTTTGGGGCCCCAGCCTTCTATTTTTGCACTAAATAAGGGCAGACCAAGACCACCCCAAAACTGACTTCTCTCTCTTCTTCCGTCAGCGCCCTAGCCCGCTTCGCACGCTCGAAATTAGTCTCTCTTTCATAAGAAAAGTTTGAAAATCCATAAATGATAGAAGTCGAGCATCACATCGAAACTAGCTGGAACAAGGGTTTCTTCTCATACGCATGCATACAAACAAAGTATGAGTCAAAAAGGCAGAGTTGGAAAGGGACTTAGCTGACGGAGATCCTGGCAATGCGTAAATCAGGTCAAGTCAAGGACAATCAATATCCGCTTATTGAGATCCTTTAGCATCGATAAAAAGAAGATGTCTCATTGGTTAGCAAGTCGTCAGGGGTGCGTAAATAAAAAGTGCTAACCAATGTGTGAAAAATCACATGCCACCTAACAAGTCGTCAATGTTGCTGTTACGTAACTTGGGTCAAGGCCATGAGAAAGGGGGGTTTCACACATAATACACCTATAGGATTTTTATTAAAAAATTTTCTTTAAACATTTGAACCATCATTTCAATTATTTCCCACAATGCACGTTACTTACCCTGTGTCACGCATGTTGAATAAGACATCATTTTCTAAAACAACAAGCATAGCTGCCTTTGCTTTTATTCAAAGCTTTGTATATTTGCATGGGCAAATCCCATCCCATGCCAAATAAGACATAACACTAGTATTTCAATAAAATCTTCATGTGCCATCACATAAAGATTCTCGACAAATGAAGTTATCTAGTGAAATCTCAAGTGAGAATGCATGGAGCATGATAAAATTAAAGATTGACTCTTTTGTATGAGTTAGTCCAAATGACTATGGTTCAACTGCTATCAATGACTTTCTTCTTTATCAATATGTGTGGAAAAGAAAAAAAGTAAAGTTGCTAAAAAAGAAACTCCAAAAGAAAGAAAAGATGGTTAAAGGCTTTCTTTTTGTGCAATTCTTACTCTTACAATATTCCTACATTGGTGCTTTAGTCTAAGGTCGATTGTAACCTCACAGAGAAAATAGATGTGTATGTGCAAACTATAAAAGAACGGGCCATCCACAGAATCCAGAGGTGATTTAGGGGGTTCTCCAAGTTGACCTCCGGGAAGGTCTCGATCCAAATGGCTTGTTAGGCTCAATTGCTTCACTTGTGTTGTATTGCAAATAGCATTCTTTTATATATCAGGAATTTTCAATTTATAATGTCTCTGAATTCTGGTCGTGTAGTTTGTCATGTCCCCTTCACACTAGAAAGCACCCTATCGTTTTTTTTCCATGGAGACATCATTTGGGGCATCGTTTGGTCATTTTTCTTTCCTTATTTTGCTTATCTTTTGGGTTCTACATTAAGACAATCATTAGGTAGGTGTTGGTACGAATACTAAGACAGGTCCTAACTAGCAAAGTGTCTATTGATGCAATCAAAAGAGACTCTGTTCATCTTGAAGAAGTTCATCTTTTTTAGTATTTGATCCTTTGGTCGGTTCCCTATTGATGTTTCAGCCCACCATTTGTTCCAGCAACTTTACTGATCAAGATGCGCTCTTCCGCTTCCACGGCCGATCGAGGTCAATCCAACGAGACACCATCAAAGGCGGCAATTGGACTACAGAAGCAACTACGCGTGAATTGATTGGGGTCGCTTTGCGCGTAACCAGGAGCAAAGAGTCATGGCTTTAGACCTCTCACACGTGAAATAATATTTTCACGACTCTTTCCAAAAGCAAACATGAAATTATATTTTCTTATTTTTTTCAGTAACTAAAAAAACATTTACTCAAAATTTCGAAAAAAAATAAATTAACCGAGGAATGAAATTGATCATAGCACTTTAACTACAATTCACTAATTTTATCGAGTATAATTTTTTAGTGAGAAGTGGATAGTGACCTTTTCTTTTATCTATTATCTCTTTCGAGACCCAATTTACTCTTTTACTTTTTACAGTTAAATTACATCAAAATATTAAAGTAATATGTAAGTGAGAACTGAATGGAAAAGCCAAAAAGTGAGATGAAACTCAATTTGACTTAAATATGTAGATTAAGAGAACAAAAAAACGACATAAAATTTCTACGGGAGTTTGAGGAACTTTGTGAATATGAATAATATCTTATTACAATTATTTTTTATGCTTGAATTACAAGTAAAAATGATTCAATACAAACACGGATTTAGTATATCAATTGAAATTACGAAAAAAAATGATAATTTATTTTACTAATGAAACAACTATGGTATTGATGCGGCTATTTGTGCATTCTCAAATGCCCCATCCCATTTGTAGGATTGGGGTAAAACCTTTTCTACCTCGTTTGCAAACTATATGACAGCATTGATTCTCTGATCTTGAAAAATTGCCACACGTTGGGGGTTCTTCTTGCATAGGATGAGCAAAACCGAATATGCTTTCATTTAAATCATCCATATCTTGTCATTGATTAAAGTTTGAAAGCGATTAGCAGAGAGTAAACAAGCTCATCAATGTGCAGATTGTGCAGGAATTTGTTGTTTGCCTTGTGAATTTCCTCAAAATATCTATTTCCTTTTTTAAGGATAGTTATAATTTTGCGAATAGCCACAAAATGCTCTTGGGCCTGGAGGTGTTGTTATTGATCCCCAAAATAATAATAAATAAAAAAGGAGAAAAAAAAAACAATGGGAACAGACCAGCAGCTTGGCCTAAAAAAAAAACTAATTTCCTTGCACGTGTTACGCAACTATGTGGTAGGATGAAAGACATCGGACCGTCCGAATCAGGGAATCGTCCGCACTGGGCCCAGTTTGGTCTGCAGTTTGAAGTGTCGGTTCGGTTACCGGTTGCGATGGGAGAGAATGGGACCACCAGATCGGACCGACTATTTTTTATTTAAAAATATATATTTTTTATTTCTTAAAAAATGAAACAAACCTAAAATAATAATAATTATATTATCTAAAAAAAATTAAATTTTTTCCTAAGTGATCGGTTCAGGTCTAGTCCAGTCCAATCTCTAGTCACAAAAAAATGCTAGGAATGAACCGATCACTCCTACGATGTGGTCATGTTCATTACTTATGAAACGTCATAGTGAATTAACGATAAGAAAAACAAAACACAGAAAGGTGCGTGCACTCGCACACTCACACAGAGAAGCCACGCATTATCACCTCCACTTTCGCCAACCAGAATTTTCGCTTTGCATTTCCTCTTGCCGCCCTTCCTCGCACCATCAATCCCTCCCCGTCGATGTTACCGGCCATTTCGTCCATCCACCGAGCGAGAAACGATGACAACGATCGTCAGGAATTCGCCGAGTGAGGATTCCTCGCCGTGCGCATTCCAGGCCCACCTAATAGACGGCCCCGATATGCTCGACCGATTTGCGGGATCAGGGTGTCGCAACATGCTCGCCACGCCCTTGACTAAAATAACCTTTATTCGAAAATATTCTGATCTCCTGTGGGCATGCATAGCAAAAGATCGCATGGTTTGGCTAGTCATAACTTGTTCGTGCAAATCTTAAGGTTTTTTAAGTACAATAATTTGAAAAATAAATCACCATCTATAAAAAAAAATCCTCTACACCAACATAACTAAAACGGAAATCCACCGAGGGCTTGGCACTGGGAGCTGGTGAGGTTGAGGGCACCGGTCGAGACTCTCTCGTCTCTCTCACGCTCTCTCTGCCTGAACCTCTTCCTCAATTTCTCACCGTGGGACCCCTCTCTCTCTCTCGCTTTGAACCGATCTCCAT